>RJWJ010002445.1:0-101422 GCA_004363605.1 Indri indri
GTGATGTCATGTTTAATCATGGTACATAGGATTCTGAATCCTGGGAGCTGAGAGAGCATTTGAAGAAGAGGTGTACATAGAACACGGCTGTGTTCCTGTAAAACTTTGTCAGTCTCTTGGTGCTGATGAAAGCATGCGTTGATAGGATTGACCAGACATGTTTAGAAGCAGGAGAGCAGAGCGGAACTTCCTAGCTATCGTACTGCGCTACCCTGGAGTGCCTTAGGTGGGTTCCAAGTACACAGACACAGTGATTCCTTTACCTTCGGGCTGCCGTGAAGTGTCCTGGAATAACAGGGCGAGGCTGGGGCCAGCGGAACCCCAGGAACACAGGCAGCTTCGTCGTTCCCCTCCACTTCGTGTCCTGTGTAAGTGTTATCTTCTGACTGTTGCTTGATACAGAAAACGTGAAATTCTGCTATATTTCACACCCCCTGAGTTAGATCCTTATTTAAGGGGAAGGTAAACGAAAATAATCTTTAGAGAGAAACCAAGAAAGGTCACAGAAGGTGGACGAGATCTTGCAAAGAGTCTTATCAAGGAAACTAAATATTTAAATTTGCAGAATAAACCTTCTTGCTGGTGATCCACTACTGGAGCATGCCTGTTCACTTGCTCATCTTCTGTTCCATTCATTTATTCATTCATTCATTCATTCATTCATTCAGTAATTCAGATGATCACACTCATGTATCATGTCCCTGTGAAATGTCAGGGCCTGGACCTTTTGAACATCAGTTATTCATTTGCTTCTGAGAGCATCAAGCAAACTGACATTGCGGCAAGGGAGAGCGCTAATCAGTCTTCCCTGTTTTAAAGACTTAAGTGATTGTGCTTATCATTCCTACCACTTGGGGGGAGGTGCAGATCTAATCCTGAGGCCGTTCACAAAGACCAAGGGGATTCTTTCTGGCATTTTGATAAGAACCCCCTTTTCAATTACTTCATTCGTTCGGGAATACTACTGAGAACATACGGTGAGGCAGACAGTGGGCTGAGGATTTAGCAAACAAAACAGACCATATCTTTGCCCTTGTGGAGCTCAAATTCTAAAAGTGGGGAGACAGACAATAAGCAAATAAATAATGGCAACAGATAGTATTTCAGACGATGATGAGTGCTATGGAGAAAAATAAAGCAGGCGAGGTGGTAGGAATGTCTGGGGAGAAACTACAATTTTAAATAGGGTGGTCGGGGAGACTCCAACACATACTAAAACATATCAGTGAGGTCTCCCGAGTCCTAATGACTAAACTCCACCAGGAACCCACATGAAAATCTAATGCATGGTTACCTCCCCAAAGGAACTTATTCTCATTTAAGGACACTCAAGGGCCTGGTTTTATATCCCAAGTTTGGCTCATGAGTCTAGCTTATTTTGTATTCGTATTAGCTAATGGCTAAACCTTTCTTTGCCTGGTGTTCCAGAATGAATAACTATCACCGAGCTGCCATGTGTTAAATACACAGAGCCTTGGAAATGTCCCTAAAACTGTCTTTGGTGTCCTGTGGCTTTGGAAAGAGAGATTTTGAATATCTTAAAATTCTGACCTCCCCTGTCTCACCAATCTTGTATCCTTTTACTTTTTTGGGGAAAAAGGCCCACTGGCAATTTTATTTCCTCTGCGAATAATTTTTCCCCAGAGCCTGGTTGTTTCCTGGCTGCAAAACTCTGATTTTCTAGCTTCACTCGGCCCAAGCATTCCGGGGCCTGGCTGGAAAGCTGCCGCTCACGGGAGTCTAGGCGGTGGGGCATCGAGGGTAGAAGGAGCAGGGGTTATAATGAAGTCCCTCAAGTCCTTTGAAAAATAACTTCCCTTGAGTAGGATTCAAGACAGATTTGTACTGGACTGAATTTGGCAAAACTCATTTCACCTAATAAGTATGTTAATGAAAGAGAAAATGAAACCAAGTTTGCTAACTCAAATCCCATTTGAAATACTCGAATGGAAATCACTAAGGGTAACATCTTACAGCAAATCCTTTTGACAAGTGAATGGTGGACACCAAGTTTATCTTAGTACAGACACAGACTTGAGTATTTGGGATATATCTGTGAGTGTTACACCTCTCATGAAAATTTTGAGAACACTTGAATGACACACTCAACAATATGATAGTCAGGCTTTATTACATGAGATATTGTTTAGAATAGGGGTCTGTTGCTTAAAACAGGGGTCAGCAAACTTTTAATGTAAATACCAAGTAGTAAATTGTTCAGCCTTTGCCAGCCACATGCTCTCTGCTGTAAGAACACTTCCACTGCAGCACAAATGCAACCATATGCAATATGCAAATGAATGAGCGTGGCTGCGTGCCAGGAAAACTTTATAGATATTAAAATTTGAATTTCATGTAATTTTCATGTATCATGAAATACTACTTTTTAAAAATTTTAATCATTTAACAATGTAAAAGATATTCTTAGTTTGTGGTTCATACAAAAACAGTGGGCAAACTAGATTTGGCCCACAGGCTATAGTTTACCAACCCTTAAGCTACAAAGTTACATTATTCAGGGTATTGCACACATCATTTTCCCCAGATTTACATGATTATCACTTAGTGGATGTTTGAGTCATTGTTTGTACATCTGTGTATTTAATGGGTAAGAGTCTCAGCCAGAGTTCCAGCAATTCCTCTGGGCTCTTAGACCAGTTATGTAACCTTTCTGACTCAGTTTCTCTACCTGTAAAACAGGGAGAATGATACTTGTCTTGGGTGGATAATATGTGAATTAAGTTATATAATGTTTATAAAATAGGCAACACTGTGCTTGTATATAGTAATCACTTAATAAATTAACATTGAGTGTATGTCAGTAGGTGCTTAATTAATGTTAGCACTTGTTTATTTCCCCCTGTTGAAAATATATTTTGCTTTTGGAGGTCAATCTCTGGAGGGCAGATGTGTGGCTAATGAATCTGAGGATTAGTAGCAGCAGCATCTTTCATCTTGCTGTTGTGAGTTGTCTTTCCTTTGGTGATCCCTCTAGTTATGGAGAAAATTTGTCCCTGTTGGGTATTTCTGGCCATCCTTGGCTTGGCCCAGGAGCTGGCAGTGCAAACTGCCCTTCCCTGTCCATGGCGGTTTTATCTTGCTGTCCTTGATTAAGGTCCAAGTTGAAGAGGAGACCTTCTGATTTTATTAGCCAACACATCGGACAGTCAATTTAGCTCCAGTAGGGACCCACTTACCCATCACAAGGCCTTCTGAACATGTAGTTGCTGTTGGTCATCATTAAATTATAAAGGACATAGTTCGAAGGGCTTTTTCTTCCCTGACATTTTGCTTTCTGTCTTCCACATCCTCCAAATGTGTATGTACATTAGGTCAATCTTGATACATTTTTAGATAGGTAGGACAACTTTACCATGGGGAACTCTGTCCTGGTTTGGAGGAAGAAAATGGGTAGATGATGGACCACATGAGTCAGTATCACATCCAGGTGAAGAGAGGAAAAGAGAGGCTATTCCAGGTAGAGCAAGGAGGAGAGAAATCTGAAGATCTCAGAGACACAGTGACATCAGTGTAAGAGGAGGCAAAGTGTGGACTACTTTTAATCATCCACTTTGCAAGTGCGATACTTTTGTAATAGCTGTGGATATATATATATAATTATAAATATAAATTTATAATTATATATATAATTTATATATATAAATTTATAAATATAAATTTGTTATGCTTGTTTGTTACCAACATAAAACAAAAACCAAAATATATCATGTTTGTTATGTTAAATGTGTGTATGTAGATAATATGATATATATTACATAGAATAGACAGTAAAGCCAATACCTGAGGGTAAAATAAAATATTAAGTGTGGGTCCCCCACTGTCCAGGGGCCTGGGGCAATAAAGATGAGTGAGGAGGTGGTGTTGGGAACTGCTGTTTTATGGCCACCAACAAGGCTTTGCTTTACTTCAGCATTCCTTCCAAGTTTGCTCACTTCTTTCTGCTGTAGAAATGATTTTAGGGTAGATTCCTACCACTGACAGCTGGATTATAGTTAAGAATTATTTTCGCCAAGCCTATAAAAGCTGAACCTCTACTCTCAGACCTTGGAAGGCTGCTGTTTCAGGTTTGGTAACCAGGAGGTTGGATTCAGAAGCTTTCCTGTTTTCTGTTTCTACCTTCCAGTCGAACCTGGGAAAGAAGCATCCACTGAAAAGTCCTATCTAGTCGTCACTGGGAAAAGACTCAAGCATAATAAACAGTGAAGTTGCTGGGAAGTTAGCAAACTCTGGGTAACAGAGTAATGTTTTGATAAAAGAAAAATGGTTCAGAAAAAAAACAAATGTTGCCGAGGATATAGAGAAATAGAAAAACGTATGCATTGCAGATAAGAGTATAAAATGATGTAGCTGTTATGGAAATCAGTATAGTGATTCCTTGAGAAATTAAACATAGAATTGCCATATGAACCAGCAATTTTACTTAGGGGTATATACACAAAAGAACTGAAAGCAGGGACTCGAACAGATATTGTATACCCATGTTCGTAGCAGCATTATTCATAACAGCCACAAGGTAGAAGTAACTGAAATGTCCATCAATACATGAATGGATAAACGAGTCATGGTCCATGTGTACAATGGAATATTATTCTGCCTTAAAAAGGAAGGAAATTCTGACGTGTGCTACAACAGGTGAAATAAGCTGGTGACAAAAAGATAGACATTGCGTGTTTCACTTCTATGAGGTATCTAGAGTAGTCAAATTCATAGAGTCAGGAAGTAGAATGGTGCTTGCCAAGGGCCGGGGGCGGGAACAGTGAGGAATTACTGTTGAATGGGTGTGAAGTTCCAGTTTGGGAAGATGAAAAATGTTCTAGAGACGAACGGTGGCGAGGGCTGCATAAGTGTGGATGTACTTTATGTCTCTGAAGTGTGCATTCGAAAAATGGTTAATGTGGCAAATTTTAGGTTGTATACTAATATATTTTACCACAGTTTTTTTAAAAAAGTGGAAGGGAGGAATGGAGGGAGGGAGGGAGGGAGGGAGGAAAAAGAAAATGGTCCAAACCAGCACGTATTAAACCATAGGAACAATGGAACAGGAACCTGAGATCCAGAACTGGACTGAAAAACCAAATTTCCCAGAGGAAATTCTTTTTGTTTAGTGTCTCTGAAAGCTGGGAGTTAAATATTTTATCCCCACCTCCCTTCTTTGGGCAGGGAGCTGAGTGCAGGGAGGAAAAACAAACACCGCGCAACAATTTGTTGGTACAGCTATGTTCTTCAGGACACGAGAATATAACATTGCTGGTTGTGATGTAATGCTGAATGTCACTGTGTATAGGACAGATGAGCCACCAACTGCTGTTCTGAAATAACGTGGTACGCTTAATGGTCAAGGACTTTCCAGTAGGAAAAAGACGAGCATAACGCAAGCACGTTCTCTTCTGTAACCCGCCTCTCTCTCTACTGCAGACACACAACTCTCACTTCCTCTCAACTGCATACCTACTCCCAGACGCACCAAGTTGTCTGGACATTTTTTTTAGGAACACTCTTTTTTCACCCTAAAGATCGTGTGAAATATCTGATGAGAAGGTGGCAGGTCTTCATTTGCGGTGAGAAGATAGTAGCTTCATGTTCAAAAAGGCTTTGATCCGTTGACATGATGGTGAAGTGCGGCCTCACCAGCAGCTTTGAAAGCAAAGGCGGGCAGGAATGAAACAAGAGCACATGCTTCCGTGTGCTTCTTTCGTTTCTTCTCTCTCTTTCTTTCTTTTTAAGGAAAGATTGATTTAAGTGAAGAATAAATAAGAGGGAAAGAAATGGTAGGGAAGAGAAGGGTGAGGGTGGAGAAAAACACCAGGGTGTTTTTATTTTATTTTTTTCTATAGAGCACTCTGGGAAGTTTTGAAGGGGGAAAAAAAAAAGATTTAAGAAGTGATACTTTTGAACGTCAGCCAAAAAGCAAGCCATCAAAATGGGACACTGTCTCTTTAAGTGCAAGCCTGCACAAACGAAAGGAAATTAATTAAGTATCCGACGCTGGTTTGGCGCCATGGAAAGAATACACAATCTGGGTCCCGCATGCCAAATCTGAAATGAAAATGAAGGTGATCCGTCATATTTGGCTGTTTTTTTAAGACAGAATATATATTTTTGAAAGTTGACTAAGCAATTACCCAAATTAAAGAAACTGGAAAAGCAAACAGTGGTAAAAAATGCTTTAATTTTTTAGAGGGTAAATTAGTTTTAAAATGTGTGCCTTTTATTATCTTAATACCAAAGAGAAAGAAAAAAAATTCAAAACAAAACGGGATTCTTTAACCCCTTAATGCAGGCATCTAATAGAATTTATTTACTGCCTCTGCTCATGATAAAGTTTCCAAACTTAAAGGACAACTTGAGAGAGCTCAGGCTCCTTCTAAGCTCTGAGGAAGAGATGTTTAAAATGTGTTTCTGTATTTGAGATTTCTTAAAGGTCTTTTTCCTTTCTTAAGCGTGGTTTTCACGCTCCGCTCGCTTTACATGCTGTCAGCAACCAGATGGGTTCTCTCTCCTACCACCAACTCCTACCTCTGAATCACCGAGCCTGGGCCCTGCCGCCTGGCAGGTAAAGGCAGCCTTGCATTGCCGTGATTGTGTTCTTCTCTGGCAAAGGCTAAGGGAAGGAAAGGAAGAAAAGGCTTTGGATAGAAAAGGTTCCACCCAGAGGAAAACAGGACATGTACCAAGGGGGCTGTGTGGTCAACTGGACTTTCATTGTGCTGCTGCTTTGGTTTGGAAGAGAATATCAGAGGCAAAGCTCCTGGAAACCCCATCTTCTTTCCCCCAGTTCTCGAGCTTTTCATGATACACTAGGTGAAAGGAGCTGTTAGCAGGAGGCACCTCCTGAAACACAGCTTGTATGGAGATTGTTAAAGACAGGGCTATGTTAGATTAGACGTTTTTAGTTGCAGCAGACAGAAAATCAATGATAAATGGTTTTGAGACAAAAAGTAGTTTATTATCTTTGATAAGTTAGTTGAAAGGTCTACCATAGTCTGGCTTCAACCATGATTAAATTCAGGGCTCTGGCATATGGGGTGTTGACTGGAGTCTTCACTTCCTATTTTTACCAGTTTTTTTCTCACTTCCTTCATGGAAGTTTACTGAGAAAAAGGAAGTTTATGAAAGATCAAAGGCTTTGAAAATTTTGCTGCTCTTGATTGGCCTCTGTTGGGGTAGGTGCCCATTTATGAATTCATCACTGTGTCCAGGGACCCGAGATGAGCATATAGGATTACCCTGGTCATATGTCCCAGAAGCTAAGAACAGACATGTCTTCATCAGAAGCACCTGGGGAGGGAGAGTGTGCTTTGATTGATTACCACAAGATAGAAGGGAATATACATTCATCGGGTGCCGGGCAGGTGGGAGGGGAGAGGAGGGGATGGGTATATTCACATCTAATGGGTGCAGTGTGCACAGTCTGGGGGATGGACATGCTTGTAGCTCTGACTCAGGTTGGGCAAAGGCAATATATATAACCTAAACATTCGTACCTCTGTAATATTCTGAAATTAAAAAAAAAAAAGAAGGAAATATAGTGAGTGGCAAAAATAAAAAGGAAAAAAGAGATTGCCTTCTCAGTGAACTTAGACATCATTAAATGCTTTAAATAACCAACATTGCTTCACGACTAGTTCAAAGAGTAGGGATGGAGGCAACAAACTCCCATCAGCAAGCACAACGCAGAAGGATGGTTGTCATGGGGAAATTGCTGGCAGCTGCCTTGGTGATGTGGTCACCAACCCCTCATTTAGAGCCAAACAGGTCTGGAGTTTGTATGTCAGCTTGAACACTCGCCATGTATAATGTTGGCCAAGTTACTTGACCTCTTTGATCCTTAGTTACATCACTTATGAAGTAGGGACAAAAGCACCTATCTTGTAGGGCATGCTAGTTTCCTAGGGCTGCTGTAACAAATGAACAAAACCCGCGTGGCAGAAATTTATTCTCTTACAACTCAGGAGGCGGTAAGTTCAAGATCAAGGTGTTGGTTGTCATGGCCAGTCCATGCTCTCTCTGAAGGCTCTAGGGAAGAAGTTGTTCCATGCCTTTCTCTTAGTTTCTGGCAATCCTTGGTGTTCCTTGGCTTGTAGAAATATCACTCCATTCCCTGTCTCTGTTTTCACACAGTGTTCTTCCTCTGTGACTGTGTGTCTTCTCTTCTTGTAAGGACATCTGCCATATTATATCAGGGCCTGCTCTAAGTCAGTGTGACCTCATCTTAGCTTGATTATCTCGGCAAATGTCCTATTTCTGAATAAGGTCCTGTTCACAGATATGGGGGCTTAAGACTTCAACATATCTTCTTGGGGGTACATAACTCAGCCCATAACATAAAGTTACCGTAATAATCATGTGAGATGATGTATTTAACCATCAGTATCAGCTAATGCCCCCATCCAGCCATTTGCAGCTTGCAGTGCTAGGAGAGGATTTAAAAAAAAAACACAAACATTTTATGAAGTATAGCAAATATATAATTTCTTGCTCAAAATGTAAGTATGACCTCAGTAAATTTTTAAACTGAGCACAGCCATGTGCACAGCACCCAGATCAAGAAATAGAACATTGCCAGGACACATGGGTGGCTCATACGCTATGCATACATTTAGCCTCCGTGAATAAGACTAAATGCATTCCATCGTGGTTGTACCAATTTATACTCCCATAGCAAGATATAAGAGTTTGAGTTGTGCAACATTCAGGAGAGAAATTTTATAAGTATTTCTTCTATTTTTTCCTTGTTGATGTTTGAAAATCTTATCCAGATCTGTGAAAAGCTACTAAAGAAAATCTTAAAAGTAGATGTAAGTCAATGGATTATAGAGATATGTAGGAATTCAAACCTGCAGGGACATGTAATGAAATGGATATGGAGGGAGGTCAGAGAGAGGGAGGCGTCAAGAATGACTCTTAGATTCCTTTGATTGTCCAACAGTAGGAGAGACTGCAAGGGAAAAAAGGAGAGGACCTAGAATAGAGTCTTAAATGTTACAAAGAATTAAAAGCTGTGGTGAAAGAGATGAGCCTCTCAGGAAAATGGAGACTTGGAAATCAGCGCGGAAGAAGGAAAATTGGGAGGTTCTGAAGACAGATTATGTTTAATGTAAAGAAAATTTATCAAAAGTAGGATTTGCTGTTAAGAAGTTATAACTGGAGAGGGTTGAAAAGGACACTTGATTCTGTGTCATGGACGTCATTGGTGACTTCAGTAGGAATTGATTTTGTGAGCAGAGTTTGATTAGAGGTTTGTGTGATGGAAGATGACTTGGTGGAGACAGGCATGTGTAGGCAAGAGGCGACAGATGCAAACTCCTGTTTCATCTTTAACTCAGGGGAGACGTTTAGAGAGGAAAAAAAAAACACTGAAGAAATAAGGAGGTAATTTTCACTATGGAGAGGAAGTTCACCACAAGAAGGGATGAGAACATCAAAGACTAACTCACCTACTGCATGGGAGTGAGGACAGAGTGAAACATTGGAACTAAACAGACATCCTGACCCTGACTTCTGTTACCTGCGTAAATCTGTATGGGTAAGACACTTAGCCTATCTATACCTCAGTTTGCACCTCGGTTTTCATCTGCAAAGTAAGAGCAATGAAACCTCCACCGGCAGGTTCTCATGACAAATAAAAAGAGGAATCACAAACAAAATCATGTCCCTCGGTCATTCAGTACATCCTGTGTTAATAAATGTTTCTGTCCTTCCTCTGCTCAATTTTGCTTGTCTTAATTCCTTCCAACGGTATGTGAAGATCTTAGTAATGTTTTGTTATAGCCACTGGTTATTCGATGAAAATCACTGAGACAATACGTAATATTTATTGAGCATTCTTGTGAACAAAGGAAAACTATGAGGCATTCAAATATGGGCGTGACACAATCAGATTCGTGTTTAAATAAGATTACCCCATCTCAGTGGTGAACAAATAAAGCTATATGAGAGAGGGTGTGGGAGCATATGGAGGAATCCACCCTACGGAGGGAGGATAGTGTCTGGAGGCTACCCATGGCTGTGACGGAGAGGGAAATAAATCAATGTGATAAATTTTAGGTGGGAATGGAAACAGATGTAGAAATTGAATAGCACTAATTGGTGAGTAGGAAGAAGGAGACAAAGATAATGCTAAAAGTGTTGGCTTGGTCATCTGGAAGGATGGGGAGCATCGTTTACTGAGACTTGTCTCGATGACTCAGGGAATGACTATGTCCCTACAAATCTGTGTGTTGAGCAGGACAAAACATCAGAAACACACTCCATATAAATTTGGAGGATTTCTTACCATGATACAGAACTAAGTGAACTTTTGATGTGATCTACACAGAAGAATATGAAAACTATGAAAAGCCCTGTAAAATTTTAGATAGTAATACACTAGAGTATTCCAGAACCAATTATTACTATATTTAGTTTCACAGAAAATGTTTCTACGAATGTTGCCAATTGTGCAAAAACTCTGCGTTTTGACATGTGTCACTTCTAGAGAAAGTTATTACAGGAAGTTAGCGGCCTTCCCTGTGTTCTCTCCAGACATTGAAAGCTCAGCTGCGGCTACTGTGAGCGAACAGTAGGAACAACATCAGATCCCGTCACGAGCTTTTTCTTCTGTGTTTTGGCTGTCATCCTTTCAGCTTGTGACAAAAGGAATGGGTTTTCCTGCGGCTAAATGGACCTGGGAGGTTTGGGAAGTAAATCATTAAAGGGCTCCACAATGAGATTGAAACATAGTATCGATATGTTGAACACCACATGGGTATAAAACAAAAGCAAAGCAAACAGAGAGTGTCTCCCCACTGACCCAAGCAAGGAATTTCCAGATGCTATCACAGCAGGTTCTGTGGATGAAACCTTTGCCGCTTCCAGAAGGTCAAACTTGTGACCTTTTCTGGGCGCGCGCGCACACACACACAGAGAACACATGCATACACACACATATTCACTCTCTTAGACTCGGTATTGTAAGCTTCTGATAGCATCATCTGTTGCTATCCTGCCTCAATTGCATTTTTGGGCATAATTTACATTGAATTTCATGGCACATACATGACTTGAAGAGACAGAATTTCCTTTCTACCAGAAAAAGAGTAGTTTCTACATTAAAATCATTATAGATAACACCGAGATTCTTTTTTTTAATGGTTTTCAGGCTAAGAGACTGTCAGAGTTGAAAGGGAAATCTGCGACCAAACTCTTAGTTTCACAGATGAAAAGTAGCAAAAATGTAAGTGAGTTATCATACCTAAACTCAGGCAGCTAGTCAGTGGTAGAGCACAGGTAAAAGACAGTCTTCTTTCTGCCTTTCTGTGCTCATTTTATAATAATGTGTTATCTCCTTTTCAATTTTTTCTCAATTTTTTAAATTTTTTTGAGGGATTTTCTTTTTCGAGTTCAAAATGGGTTGTAAAGCAGCAGAGACAACTTGCAACATCAACAACGCATTTGGCCCAGGCACTTCCAACGAGTGTACAGTGCAGTGGTGGTTAAAGAAGTTTTTTTTTTGTTTTTTTTTTTGAGACAGAGTCTCACTCTCTTGCCTGGGGCGAGTGCCGTGGCATCAGCCTAGCTCACAGCAACCTCAAACTCCTGGGCTCAAGCGATCCTTCTGCCTCAGCCTCCCGAGTAGCTGGGACTACAGGCATGCGCCACCATGCCCAGCTAATTTTTTTTTCTATATATATTTTTAGCTGTCCAATTAATTTCTTTCTATTTTTGGTAGAGACGGGGTCTCGCTCTTGCTCAGGCTGGTCTCGAACTCCTGAGCTCAGAATGATCCACCCGCCTCGGCCTCCCAGAGTGCTAGGATTACAGGCGTGAGCCACCGCGCCCGGCCGGTTAAAGAAGTTTTGCAAAGAAGAAGAGAGCCTTGAAGATGAGGAGCACAGTGGCCAGCCATGGGAAGTTGACAACGACCAATTGAGAGCAATCATCGAAGCCGATCCTCTTACAACCCCATGAGAAGTTTCTGAAGATCTCAATGTCGACCATTCTGCGGTCGTTCGGCATTTGAAGCAAATTGGAAAGGCGAAAAAGCTCAATAGGTGGGTGCCTCACGAGTTGACCGAAAAGCAAAAAAATTGTTTTGAAGTGTTGTCTTCTCTTCTTGTACGCAACAATGAACTATTTCTCCATCGGATTGTGATGTCCGAGGAAAAGTGGATTGTGTACGAAAACCGGCAACAACCAATTTGGTGGTTAACAGGGCAGAAGCTCCAAAGCACTTCCCAAAGCCAAATTTGCACCAAAAAAGGTCATGGTCACTGTTTGTTGGTCTGCTGCCAGTCTGATCCACCACAGCTTTCTGAATCCCGGAGAAACCATTCCATCTGAGAAGTATGCTCAATAAATTGATGAGATGCACCGAAAACTGCAACGCCTGCAGCTGGCATTGGTCAACAGAAAGTGCCCAATTCTTCTCCACGGCAATGCCCGACTGCACCTTGCACAACCGACACTTCAGAAGTTTAACAAATTGGGCTAAGAAGTTTTGCCTCATCCGCCATGTTCACCTGACCTCTCGCCAACCCACTACCACTTCTTCAAACATCTTTACAACTTTTTGCAGGAAAAACACTTCCACAACCAGCAGGTTGCAGAAAGTGCTTTCCAACAGTTCGTTGAATCTCGAAGCACAGATGTTTATGCTACAGGAACAAACAAACTTATTTCTCATTGGCAAAAATATGTGGATTGTAATGGTTTCTATTTTGATTAATAAAGATGTGTTTGAACCTAGTTATAATGATTTAAAATTCATGGTCTGAAACTGCAATTACTTTTGTACCAACCTAATAATTTGAACAGTTCCTTTCATTCTGTTTGCTTTAATATTCTGTCACAATTCTGTAAGCCACATTTGGGGTCTATATTTTACCTAAGTCATCCCGTTATGAGAAATTAACAATGAAAGTGCTTTGAAAGAAAAAAATATTACCGAATGCTAAATGAAATTAAAGGGGGGAGTGATGTTCATCCTTTGGGCATTCATGGAATGATTAGATTATTTTTCCAGCGTTTTTCCAGTCTTGAAAGGATGTGCATCCTAAGGGAATTTCTGAAGGGATGGTATGGCCTCTCCATTTAACTCGATTAAACACTATAATCTATAAACCTCATGGCTTTAGAGTAGGCTGATCAGTTTTGATGATGGCAGAGTTCTCTTCCATGCTGTCAGGTAGCATCTCGACCAGGCAGAGGACCATGGCTGTATTGCAGAGCCTGAGTCAGGTGCATTGCCTAACAATGAGGGAATGGCTCTAAACTACAAGAGCTGGACAGCCCTCTCAGCTATGCAACTGAAACCTCTTGCTTTACAGATATGGACATGACAGTACACAAATTTCACCTTAAAAATCAGTGAATAGATTTGACATCTAGCAGACAGATATTTAATAAATATTTGATTAAATAAACTATGTATCTTTTTGACTTAAGCAGATCATTTTGAGATTAAGAAAATTATCAAAATTTAAGTTTGAAATGATAGTGGTTTCAGATTTTTGAAATTGCTTTCTTTAGTTTTAATTTCTCCGGATATTCACTTTTATTTTCCTTGATTTTAACTTTCTTTCAACATTGTCAACATAGTTAGACAATTAATTCCAAAACAATGCTTTAAATTGTTATAGGAAAGCTGACTTTTTTCTTTAAGTTCCTTGCTGAGACAGCTGCTGTAGACAAATGCCTCCCTGTTTCTTTCTCTTTTTTTCTTTCTTTCTTCTTTTTTTTTTTTTTTTTGCTCAGGGATGAGTGATTGTTTCCTTCCACAAATTAAAATGAATCTTAAGGTCAGAGCATGCATTTTAACTCCTAGCTTCGTTTGTTTGGTTCTTTTTTTCTAAGATGATCCACTTCAATTCTGTTTGCGTTTTTGTGTGAGTTTTCTTCAATTATTGATGCATGTGGTTTAGGATCGTGGTTTGGGTCTTTTATGCACCAGCTTTTGAGAGTGGTCAAAGTAAGAATGTAAAGTGGCTATTTCAGAAATATTTTAATCTTAGCCCAGAGCATTTGGAATCTTCTCAGTAATTACATTCCCACAAGTATCATAATCTTTCTGTAACAATTTAAAATTTTAAGTACCAGGGATGTGATACTTATACATCTAGACCTAGACTGTTTAAGAAAGGAAATTAAGAGTGTTTCTACATTTGCTTCCCTGAAGCTGCATTATCACTGAGGGCCTAAATAACTTCTGTCACGTGCAATGAAATCATGGCCTGATCAAATGTTCAACTGTGAATTCTCAGCCATAGCCACAAACACACAAGTTGAGTCACATGTGACTATGCAGTTTGTTCCCATTTTCTTCATAGAATGTGCTATAACCAGAGAACTCATACTTTGGTTGAGTTTGTGAACCAAATTCAATAAATATCTTTGGAATTTAACGGATACTTAAAAGCAGGGTTAAATTTTAGAGAAATCTTTGTATATTATCCCCCCCTTGATGGTACCAAGGTTATGGTAAACAATACAGATGAAACTTCAAAATGATTCTTTATTTATGTGAATATTTCCAAGTATTAGTAAGGAGAAATGAGGCACATAAAATATATAAATACATGAGTGACTCTCTTAGTATTTATATGTTTACTGTCTTATTATTCTGGCTTTAAGAAATCATATAGTCACATCCAGCCAATGTTGGCAAAGATTTGTTTGTACCTAGAATAAATAATAAAAACCTTAAACAGATTAATGGACACTGTATTCCTCTTTCTTTCTTTTTCCTTATTTAAGTTGTAAACAGTATATCCTATGAGAAACTGGAGAAGCAGTGAGTAGTCCAAAGCAAATAATTACCTTTTCTTTTTGTTTACAACAAGGTTCAGAAAGCTACTTCTTTATCCTTTTTATTTAAAAAAAAAATCCCTCTTCATTCTCCAGAAAATTTTAATGGTAAGAAATAATCCCCAGTCCCACTAACGTCGTTAATAAGAATGGAAAGCCCTGGACATCAGCCTCGCTTGCCCGATGACGATGACTTCTTTTCCTTCCCGAGTGAGGAATGTTAACTGCATTGTGCTGTAATGAGCCATGCCCGAACTACTGTTTTCTGGTCCACTGTTTATTTGATTTCTTTATTGTAATGAAACTCAGATGGTTGCTGTTTACACTAGCAGTGTGCTTGGAGATCACGCTGGGAACCGTTCTAATTAGCTGCAAGTGGGTCTCAGAATTAGAATGGAGGAAAGAACAAATTTTTAGTAACGACTTTAAATTGAAGCCCTCATTTATTTTCATTATGGCCAGACCAGAAGCAAGCTAATGTTTCCCAGGTCTTTCCATGCAAGGCCTGTGGCTCAGCTCGGTGGAGTAGGATTCAACTGTTTCAGCCACACTTCAGCAGTCACTGCTCCAGGAAAGTGGATTTTAAGGTAAGATTGGAGCAAGGCACCCAGCTGGAATTGTCAGAGCAGAAGATGAAGCGGACACAAGCAGCGAGGAAGGTCTCTGCTCAACTTTGAACTCCACTTCACATGAAGAATTATGTTTTCTGAGCTCTGTGATCTAAAAACACCTTTTCTCTCTCTCTCTCTCTCTTTTTTTTTTGCTGGATGTATTCTCAGAAATAAAATCTTTGGGTGTTCGTAGCAAAATGAACAGTGAATTTATGTTTTACCATTCAGCACGTAACAGAGACCACAATCTAACAAGAAAATGGCTTGCCCTAACAAGCCAGTGTTTACATATCTTTTGGGTTTGTGGTATTTGTTCTTTGGAAGCAACTAATTGGTCAATCATAAGAGATTTTGAACTATCTAGTCATACTTCATGTAGAGGGTATCTCTAACACATGCTCTGTAGCACAGAACATCATTTTAATGGTTACAACATGTGGCCAGATGCCTTCCAAGGCTTATTTTGGGATGTAATTCTAGTATGTGAATTGGTAAAACATGATTTATAAAAGCTGCAATAGTCTTACTGGAGTAATCAGAAGTTCTTTTTTGAAGAGGCATCTACATATACGTATTTTTACGTGCTTAGTTCCTTACTAACCAGCTTTGGGGGTGAGTTTAATGACAGTTTAAAAAGTAAGGTTTGAAATATTTAGTGATTACTATATAAAAACTAAATTATGTGTGGCAGAAAATAGTGCAGTATTTGTAATCTTGTACTGGAAGACCTTTTAGTTCATTTTCTATTCTTTAACATGTGATAATGCAAATAATCTGACTTTTCTTCCAGAATGGGAGAAAATATTGTAAGTCATTTATTGGATAAGGTACTCATACTTAAAACATATGAAGAACTCTTACGATTCAATAATAAAAAGACAAATAACCCAATTAAAATGGGCAATCTGAATATTTCTGCAAAGAAAATAAACAAATAGTTAATCAGCACATGAAATGATGCTTAACACCATTAGTCATGAAGGAAATGCATATCAAAACCCCAGTGAGATACTCACTATGACTGTCATAATCAAAACACAGATAATAACAAGTATGGTTGAGGTTATAGAAAAATTGTTCTGCTGGTGCAAATGTAAAATGGTGCAGCCACTTTGGAGAACAGCCTGGCAGTTTCTCAAAATGTTAAACATAGACTTAACCTATGACTCAGTAGTTCCACCCCTAGGTACATACACAAGGGAAATGAAAACATCCATCCACACAAAAACTTGTAAATAGACTTTTAACATCATTAAACACCACAAGTGTCTATTAACTGATGAAGAGATAAAATGTGGCATATTCATACAAAAGAATATTAATCAGCAATAAAAGGAATGAAGTCCTGATACATAATACAACATAGTTTAATTTTTAAAATATTATACTAAGTGAAAGAAGCCAGTCATGGCCCATGTTGTATGATTCCATTTATATGAAATATCCAGAATAGGCAAGTCTGTAGCGATAGAAAGTAGATTAGTTGTTGCTTAGGGCTGCAGATGGGGATGGGGGAATTTGGGGATGATGGCTGAAAACTTTGGGATTTCTTGGGGGTGATAAATATGTTCAAAAATTGATTGTGATGATGGTTGTAGTGTATCTCTTAATATACTAAACCCCTTGAATTGTATACTCCAATTACATACAATCGAATTGTGTGGTATGTGAGTTCTATCTCAAGAAAGATGTTAACAAAACATAACTTGACTTTTATTTGCTTTAAAAGAAAATTTTATATTTCTTTATTCTATAAAAGAGATGGGCCTATCAAAAAAGTCCCATTGCAACAACAGGCATGCAGCACTCCTTGCAATTCCAGAAAAGTGCAGTGTATTGTCTAGAATGTCTTTCTACTGTTTAAAGCATTCTCATTCTCCAAAGTCCACCTTTGCTGTTTCTTCCTTGAAGCCTTCCTTGATGAACCTAGCTGGGATACTCTTTCTTGGCACTCTCACAGAACTCATTCGTAGCTACCGTCTCTTGAGTTTTGACCAGAGAAGTCCTGTAGATGTTACTTAGTCCAAACTCATGATTTTATAGATGAGAGACTCAACACACAGGGAAGAAGATTGCCCTACTCAAAGTCACACAACTATTTGAGATCAAATCAAGTTTCTAATTCATTGTAGACCCTTTGAGGCCAAGAGTGAAACATTGCCAACCTCCAAAAAAATGAACAAGAAAGATTTGTCTGTTTCTACTTAATTTTGTCATAAAAGCATCTGCTCGCTTTCCCATACCTGGAATTTCTAGCCTGATTTTGGTGCTGCAGGAATTGATATTGGAAGAAGGAAGGCATTCGTGGGAACCAGAGGTGATGTTGGGAAAGTCAAGATAATTTAAGGCTGTATTCTAGGTTTGGATTTCAACTCCACAAATTTATAACCCATTTGCGTCCTATTATTAATACAAGTAAGGATGTGGTCCAGTGAAACAATGGCTTTGCTTCAGAGTGATACTGAGTTTATATGGTGGTGGTTTTTTATTTGACACCACTCCAGTGATCTTTATGATACCTTCTCTCTTACACAGAGTCAGAGACATGATTTACGCATGATGTGATTTATGAAAAGAGGCCTTTGAAGTAAAATGTAGTCAAATGAGATAACAATCGTATGGAGAACACAGAGTAGCATAGGCTTTAGGCAAATTAATTTGTTAAAACATTTTAGTTTTAATATTGTTTTCTTGAATTGACAAATAATAATTGTACATATGGGGTACACAGTGATGTGTTGATGCATATAACGTATAATGATCAGATCAGGGTGATTAGCATATCCAACGTGATTTTTTTTTTTTTTTTGAGACGGAGTCTCACTCTCTTCCCTTGGGCTAGAGTGCCATGGCGTCAGCCTACCTCACAGCAACCTCAGACTCCTGGGCTCAAGCGATCCTACTGCCTCGGCTTCCCAGAGTGCTAGGATTACAGGCGTGAGCCACTGCGCCCGGCCCAAAGTGATTTTTAATTGAGGTAACTATACAAACTTGAGGAGGTTTGTCTAGTTCTTGAGCCTTCAGTAATGAATGTGGTCTTATCTGCATCTCCAGGGGAGACAACGGCTATAAAGTAAATAATACCTCCCTACCTCCCAGCACTGTTGTGAAGCCCCCAAAAAAATTCAGCAATGAAAGTGTATTATAAACAGCAAAGTTTCTGGAATTTATAATACAAAGTTTTTAAGGATTGTAATATATGTACATTTTCTCAACCATGTTTCAAAATTATTTTTCAGTTTCTACTGTGTTCTGAATGCTGGACTCAGAGCCACAGGCAGTTAAAGAAAATGGTACATGAGATAGTCCCTGTTTCTTAAAAAGTTAGCACTTTTCCTTTCTCTCTTCTGCTGCCTGCTCTGAAGTGATCAGCGTGGCAGGGCAGTTCCTTCTCCTGGCATGGGGTGTCCTGCCTGCCTTCAGTTTCTCCCCCTGCAAATCAAATCAAGAGGGTGGGTATAAATCAGGTGAGCCCCGCTACTCCAATCTATTCCAATCAGAGAACCCTGAATGAATCTAATCCTTTGATTTCATTTGGTCTAGCAACTGTTGCATCTATTTTCTGTGTCAGATAAACTCAAAGAGGAGTCTTAGATTTGTCCAAACACCCCACATATTATGCATGACACTGGATGGATACTCATCATAGAATCTTTTCTGGTATACCCTAGTGGACAACTGTATGAGGGTAATTTGATATGAGAAATAGAATAGGGAATAATTTTTAGGTAAGGGTATACCCTTGGAATCGATTATGCCCCAATGCTACGTATTTGAGACTTTTACCAACCTTATGAGTCGGAGGATTATGCACAAGGAGCAGTGGCAGCATCAGGAAAGTTGCCTCAGGGAAGTGGAAGTTGTGCTCATCTGGTATGATGCTTGTGCCCGCTCTCAAGTGGACAGCCACAGCCCGGCAGACAAAAGGCCCGGTTATTAATTCCAATTGGTTACGAGAACACAAAATGTTGGCGTTTTGAGTGGAATCCTTTTCCTCCTCTCCTTTGTCCCTCCTTGGCCTGTAGAGGAATTACCACTCTTTCTGGGAAGGGCTGGGGAGAAAGCTTCGTCTTTTCTCTCCGCTGGACCTGATTTAGGGACAGTTCTGTGTTAAGCAGTACATGTTTATCTGTTGGACAGAGCAAAAAGTCCCTGTTCCTGTGTGCTGGGTGCATATCTCTTGCTTCTGTTTGGACTAGTCTGTGTTCAGGTACCTTGGCATGTTCGTGTGGATGCTGTCACTGCTGCAGTTTCCCAAGGCATGGGAGGCTGCAGAAACACCGGTCCCTGCCCACTGTCGCATGGTACCTGGTGACAGTGAGTTGGAGAGCACTGGAACTAGTAACTAAAACCTCAATAGGTCGGAAGGAGACACTCTAACTCTGTTGAGAGTCAAAGAGAAACTCAGAATTGGGGAATGTTTTCAGATTCCTTTTGTAGTATTTAGGCTCAGCTTATTTGATTTTATTACTATATGGTCCAACGAATCAATCTAAAAATATTTCGAGAGTTTACGTGGGTCACACATTGGCCCAAATTCTGGTGTTAAAATTGTGATTAAGGCAAACCTATTAGCTGCTCTCATGAAACTCATAATCTAGCTGGAAACTTATTTGTAGAATACATAATTTCAAGTGCATTGAGTTTGACCAAAACTAAGGTGTGATAGTTAAAGGGTTTCTTTCTTACAAGCAACAGAAGCTGACTCTGGTTAACTTGAGCAAAAAAGAACTATTTTGGAAAACATGCAGAGGAGGTGATAGGATTGAAAAGAGACGAAGTAATCAGATTTATAGAAGTACCTCCGGAAGGTCATGGAAGAGGCATGTCAGGGCATTTCTCTTCAAAGTGTGGTCTTCAGCAACATCAGCATTGCTGAGAACTTATGAGAAATGCATATGGTTAGGGTTACCCTGGACCTACTGGATCAGAATCTGCGTTTTAACAAGGTGCATGGTATTTTGTACATACATTGACATTTGGGGAGCACTGGTTTAGAGAACCCCAAGTAAGGCAGCTGAGACAGAGAAGAGACCACGGCGAGGATAGAGCAGATGAGGTTAGAGAGGTGGGTAGGGTTGGTAGATTACTCCCAACAATATAGATCTCAGTGAAGTTCTGGGATTCTCTTCAAAGGGAGCTGAAAACCCATTGGTGAGTTTTGAACAAGATGCTATCATGATCATGTATATTTCAAAATTGCTAAAACAGTAGATTGTAAAGGTTCTCATCACAAAGAAATTATAAGTATGTAAGGTGATGGATATGTTTGCCAGCTTGATTTAATCAACCCAGGATGTATTATATACATATATCATGACATTACACTGTACCCCATACATACATACAACAATTATTTGTCAACTAAAAATTTAAAAATGAATTAAAGAAAACAATCCTTCCAGTAGCCAGGTGGTGAGTGAGAACCCAATAAAGGGAAAGTGGGTTACATATTGTGCTCAGGAAAACATTTTAACTCTGGGAGAAAAGAAATCTCCTCCACTCCCTTCTGTGCTTCACTTATTTTCCCCTCACAATCCAGTAAAGAAAATTTTCTTCCTTTTGGGTTTGTTTTTATTCAGAGGCAGTTGCACTATCAGTAGCAGAGAGAGCCTCAAGGAAAAAGAAATTCCCGGCTTGGTAGACTTTGGCAGCAGCAATGGACTCCGCAGAATAAAAGTATTTTAAATGCTAGATCAAGACTCAGATTCAGGGGCTTCTCTTGCTAATGTCTAAGCATGGATCAGGAGCGCAAATCTCTGCAGAGTTTAGGGAAGTAGGGAACATGGTTGAATCATGCCACTGGGTGGCTCTGAGGAATTAAATGAGGCGCTGTTGTCTGCCAAGACATTCAAGTGAAAAAAAAAATTCTGTCCTGGTCAAAAGACAGAACCTATCAAAAATATACTTGCAGGACACTAGCATTTCTAGTTTATAGAGTTTGAGAGGGACTGACGGGAATGACATGGCAGGAAGACGATAGGACTGGGAGAGAAATAGTTTCAGTATAAAAGGTCTCACAATCAAATATTGTTGGTGCCATTGGTAGAAGGTACATGTGGAGTTTTTGGGAGGTGGTGCAGTTTTTATTTTTCTATGGCAAAATTTTAAAGTTGAATGAATATATTTTAATAGTTGGTAACAAATAGCCTTTACGGAAGTGAAGGACTCTCTTTCCTTAGGAAAGTGACTGTATGTAGAAAGTGAGGACCTGAGACTATGATGTGTTCAGACAGTAAAACAAACTGTCTACATTGGCACAGAATAACCATGAGGATGAGGGTAGGAGAGAGCTGAGACGGAAGAAGAGTTACAGATAGCCCAGGACAGGAGCCTGAGGAGAAATGTGACCAGTGGGGAATCGCAAAGGTCAGGGTGGCTCAGCAACTTTTAAGAACAAGGATGATTAATACCCACTGCTATGTTTAACTATGAACTTGTGTGCCATAACCTCCCTCACATCTGAAGCCTTCACGAAAACCTGCTTACCACAGAAATACCATGTTTGTGGAAGAAGAAAAAACCAGCTAAGTTCCATGCCTGGAGTGGAGGAAAGAAAATGCCCACAGGAAGTGAGATACAAGCAAAATGGACTGCGATGAAAAGTTCAGCAAGAAAAAGAATTTGAAGCAAGATACGACCCTGAGAATATGAGACTCTGGTATTTTGCAAAACTCTTGGGGAAATCTAGGCATGTCCCACAGGATGTGGAATAGAAGCTCTAGCCAATTTTAGTTAAATCTCAAAGGATCGGGTGACCTTAGGCGACGTAGAGTTACAACTTTAGTTTGGCTCATGCAGAATACCTGACGCTTATTGAGTTTCTTTCTTTTTGGGAAGCTTCCTGCTGATCCATCCTGGCCAATGCAGTGCTGAGACCACCTTGGAACACCACCCCTGGAGCGAATGTCGGAAGAGGCACTTGAAGAAGCTGCTGATTCTGGACTGAGGGTTTTCCACCAGGAATCCTGGTTCCAAGTTAAAGTCCCATTAGAAGGGTCCCAGAGGAGTAGACAAATGCACTGTAGTATCCAGTCACCTGTTGGCCGACTCCAAATAAACTGAACAAGGAACCCTCAGAATAACCAAGTTTATGGTAGTTGGCTGGAATGGGATTTGAAAAAATAAATATCGCCTTCTTCCTTGGAATGTGCAATTCCTGTGTGCTAGTTGATGAGACTAAAGAAATTCTGTTATGTGAAACATTCCTATGCTGGGATCTCAGTAGTAAATGAAAAGGATGTGTGTTTGCAAAGAGGAAAATCTGCTGGTATTTTGTAGGAACAAATGGCACCAGGGTAGAAAGTCCAGCAGAAAACTTGATTGAAATACTGGAGAGGTATGCTATAATATTAATCATGTTTGATTAATTTATTGGGAAGATTACTTGATAAAGCCTTTAAAAATTCATTTTGGCCAGTTCATTCCGCTTGGCAATAAATAGTTCCTCAAGAGAAAAAGGGGAAGAAACAAAACTTGGCTTAGGTTGAGAAGTCCTTTAGAAATTTATGCTTATCTGTGTCCTTCCTTTTTTTTTTTTTCTAACTGTATAGATTGGCATAAGTTTTATCTCCTTACAATACTGCTGGGATGTGCTGTTTTGTATTAGTAAAATTAATTTATATTAAAAAAGGATACGGTTCCTGAATATTGAGTGAGCCAAGAGCGTGTTGATGTACCTTTAAAATGTGGCCCAGAGCAGGGCCAGGAAGATTTTAAAATTCAGCAGCAGTAGCTTTTCAGAAGGTTGTTCTAGTACCATTGCCAGTAAAAACTCAAAGTGAAAGGTCTGATGTATCACACACTGGATTTGAAAAACTATATTGGGGGTTTAAAGGCAATCATTTCTTCATCTCATTTTCTCTTGCTTTCTCTCTCTGATACACACACACACACACACACACACACACACACACATATACACACACACACACACACACACAGGAGAACTCCTGTATTTCAGGAGTGGCAAGAATTGCTATTGACTGTTCTGAGCAAGCAGGGTTAGTGCAGGCAGGAATGTCTCTTCTTCCTCATCTTCTTTTCAAACACATGAAAAAATAAATAAAAATGACTAATTCACGCCTAAGCTATCTTGCCACTTTTCTGCTCTCATAAACGAGACATAACCCATTTGAGGAGGTATAGGAGGAGGTGAAGGAGGAAAGGCCAGAGAGTCTGAGAGTTGGATTCACAAGGTATCATGGTGAAGCCAACACCTACTGATGGAACCCAAAGAATTGCCTATCACTCAGAATGGCCTTGGGGACATAGGAATAGCAGAAGTCCCAGGTTCACTGTGCCAGGTCCCTCTGTTACTTGGGTGGTTTCCTCTATGGGAACTCCCCAAAGGACTGTCACATGAATGGTCCTATCAGGAAGTAAAGAACGAAAGTGATATTAGCAATAGCTACCATAACCGGAATGAATACCTACTACCTGTCAGCCTCACACTAAGTACTCTTAAAAATTTGTGTAACTGAATTCTTACCACCCTGTGGAGCAAGAATCCTTATCCTTGTTTCATAGCTAGACTGATCGTGAGCCCAGATGACATAACTTTCTCCTTTCTACTTAACATTATGGAAAGAAAAATAGGTTTAGAACAAGGAAGATCCATCTTCATCTTCTGCTAGCTCTGGGATGTAGGAGAAGCAGCCACACATTGTAAATCTGTGGAAAGACAAGCTTGGTTGAATGTGAACTTAGACCTAACTGTGCCTGCATGAAAAGGAAGACTGCGTCATTCTAAAGAACAAACTGGAATTGGTATGTTTTATGTGGTACATGCAAGGACCATAGCAGGCACTCTCTGCTCCCTGGTATCTTCTTGCCAAACAGAGTCAGACTCCTGCTTTCTCAGCTAAGTGTACTGGGGAAAAGTACGAAACTGGAAGGAGACTGGGGTTTTCACTGGAACAGATTGAAATTTGAGCCTTGCTCTGTTTACGTACTGTAAAGACTTCTGCCAATTGTCTCAACTAACACAAACTCGTAGGTAAACTGGCGTATTTAATTTAGAGTAGAGACAAGGTATACATACATAGTGTTTGATATATAGTAATACTCTATTCATGGAAACTATTTTCAGTTTTATTTTGTCCCAATACTTAAGGAAGTTTTCCAAAGGACTTCATTGTCCCTTATGGTAGAATTAGAATATGTTTGCTTAAGCCATTCACTGTGGATTGGTTGTCTATACATTTACCCATGAGCTTCCTGGCTCTACTTCTATTTATCCTTCAGCTGGTATTGGCACCTGGGATAATCATTTCTTTATGTTTTTACCTAATCTGTTACATGTGCTTCTTACTACCTCTCCAAAACTAGACTACTAATGCTAGGATTTCAGAATTTGATGTCGAATCTGTGTTTGAGCTAGTCTTAGTTTTGTTCTTTCCAGTTTCCTCTTTCCTGATGGGTGACATTTAGTCTGTCCTCAGGGATCCTTGTCAGGGTGCTCTCTCTTCTACCAGCAGATCTGTGTCTAAAAGACAAAGGACAACATAAGGTTTGAGCATTAACATCCATGCCGACTTACGCTTCTCCACGTCCCCATCACATGACATTGGTTTACTAGGTCCATTAAAACTATCTCATTGCTGTTTCACTTGGTTGAAAATTTAGATGGGCCTAGGTGATCAAACAGTTTTCCAGATTTCTAGTCAAACACACCAATTTTATTGGAAATGGCCTTTGAATTTTCAGTTATGATCTAGGTTTCTGGAATCTTTTCAGTTGTACCCATATAAAAATGGAGTTCTAGTACACAGACTTTTATGAGACGTAATGTGAAAACGGGCACTAAGTGCTTGATGTCAGCCCAGCCTACCGCAACACCTCCTCTATCTGTCACTGTCAAAAGTTGATCTGTTTCACATGGTACGTGCCAATACTTTAGAATGTTAACTCTTAAATGGAGGTAAATCTAAAGTGTATCCTGCTCTTACTTATTTTTAATAGGATTGTCCCTGATTATAAAACTAATGGATACACATGATAAACAATTTAAGGTAAAAAGAAGTATATTTTAAAAAGTGTAAATCACTCACAATCCACCTCTTGGATGTTATACTTTGCTGTCCATACTTTCCTCTATACGTGCATTCGAATATTTACAAAGGAGGGTTTTAAATACACATTTTATTTTAAAACCAATTTTATCAGCTTTTTGAGGTATAATTTACATACAATAAAGCCATCAATTTTTAAATGTATAATTTATAGAGTTGTCAAATGCACACTCTTATAACCACCACTACAATCATGTCTTAGAACATTTCCGTCATCCAAAATTATTCCTTGTGTCTGTTTGCAACAAATTCCCTCCCACATCCCTGACGCTTGGAAATAACTGGTCTGTTTTCTTAATTTTCGTTCTGGATTGTTCATTACTGGTGTATAGAAATACAACTGATTTTTTTATGTTGATCTTGTACCCTGTAACTTTGCTGAATTTCTTAGTGTGCTCGTTCTCTCTCTCTCTCCATATATATATATGTGTGTGTGTGTGTGTGTGTGTGTATATATATATATTTAATTTTGTGAGTTCTTTGGGATTTTCTCTATATAGGATCATGTTACCTACAAATAGAGATAGTCTTACTTCTTTTCAGTTTGGATACTCTTATTTCTTTTACTTGCCTAATTGCTCTGACTAGAGCTTCCAATACAGTGTTGAATAGCAGTGGTAAAAGCAGACATTCTTATATTGTTTCTGATTAATAGAAAATTTTCAGTCTTTCACTATTGAGTATGATATTACCTGTGGGATTTTTATAAAGGTCTGTCATATTGAGGGAAGATCCCTTCTATTCCTAGTTTTCTGAGTGTTGTTGTCATGGAAGGGTGTTGGAGTCTGTCAAGTGCTTTATCTGTATCAGTTGAGATGGTCATGTAGTATGTTTCATTTTTTCTATTAATGTGGTGTATTACATCGATTGATTTTCTTATATTGCACCACTTTTGATTTCCTGGCATAAATCATACTTGGCCATGGTTTATTTTCAAAGGACTTTCGCTTCTATAGTCATAAGGGATATTGGTCTGCAGTTTTCTTTTATTTTGGTTTCTTTGTCCGGTTTTGGTATCATTATTAATACTGGCCACATAGATGTGTTGGGGAGTGTTCCCTCCACTTCCACTGTTTGAAAGAGTTTGTAAAGAATTCGTGTTAATTCTTTAAGGTGTTGGTACAATTCACCAGTAAATCCATCTTTTCATTATTGAGAGGTTTTCGATTACTGGTTCAATCTCTACTTTTAATAGGTCTGTTCAGATGTTATATTTCTTCTTGAGTCAGTTTTGATAATTTGTGTGTTTCTAGAAATTTTTCTATTTAATCTAGGTTTTCAAATTTGATGGCACACAATTATTCATAGTAGTTTCTTATAACCTTTGTTATTTCTGTAATGTTGGCTGTAATGTCCCCACTTTCATTTCTGATTTTATTTATTTGTATCTTCTCTCTTTTTCTCTTCATCTAGCTATAGGTTTGTCATTTTGTTGAATTTTTCAAAGAACCAACTTTCATTGATTCTCCCTATTGGTTTTCTATTTTCTATTTAATTGAACTCTTCTCTAATCATTATTGTTTTCTCCTTTCTGCTATCTTTGGGTTCAGTTTCCTCTTCTTTTTTTTCTATTTTCTTAAGGTTAAAATTAAAGTTAAGTTGTTCTTTTAAATGTGGATGTTTACAACTATGGATTTCCCTCCCAGTACTGCTTTTGTTGCCTTTCATAAATTTTGATGTGTTATGTTTTTGTTTTCATTTTTCTCAATGTATTTTCTAATTTTTTTATGAGTTGTTCTTTGATCCATTTGTTGTTTAAGAATATAGTTCTTTAATTTCCACATATTTGCGAATTTTCCAGTATTTGTGCTGTTATTAATTGTCAAGTTTATTTCATTGAAGTTGGAAAAGATACTTTGAATGATTTCAAGCTTTTAAAATTTATTGGGACTTGTTTTGTGGCCTAACATATGCTCTGTTCTGGAAAATGTTTCATGTGCAGTTAAGAAAGTGTGTATTCTGCTATTGTTGGGTGGAATGTGCTATGTATGTCCATTAGGTTCAGTTGGTTTACAGTCAATTGAATTTTGAAAGAGCGCCAAGACAATTCAGTGGGGAGAGAATAATCTTGTCAACAAATGGTTCCGGGGCAACTGAATAGTCACATGCAAACAAAAGTAGTTAGACCCCTAACTCACAACTACGCAAAAATAAAGATGCTCAACATCATTAACCATCAGAGGAATGAAAATCAAAGCCACAATGAAATACCTCTTCACACCCAGTAGAATGGCTATAATAAAAGAGACAGATAATTACAAGTATTTTGGAGGATATAGAGAAATTGCAGCTCTCATACATTGGTGGTAGGGATGTAAAACGGTTTAGCCCCTATAGAAAACAGTGTGGCAGTTCCTCAAAATCTAAACATAAAGTTACCATATGACCCCTCAATTCCAAGTATGTATTAATTCTAAGTATTGATTAATACCAAAGAGAAATAAAACATATATCCACCCAAAAATTCTATATGAGTATTCATAAAAGCATTATTCATAATTGCTACAAAGTAAAAAATATCCAAATACTTATCAACTAAAAGATGAAATGCAGCATATCCATATAATGGAATATTAATTAGCAATTAAATGATATGAGATGTGCAGATTCATACTTCAATGGTTAATTTTATGTGTCAGCTTGATTGAGGCACCACTCAAAAATGAACAACTGCAGCACTACAGCCCCTTCCTGGGACATCTCTGAAGGACAATGAGGCAATATCCCCCGAGTGAGCAGAACTTTAAGTAGTGTACCTGGTTGTTCACTTTGCTCGGAAGGAGAAATGACGAGATGTGCAATTTACATACAGAGGTATAGACTGTGGCCAATGGTGTGGATGAATGATCAGGGAATTAGAAGAAGCATGATTGAACAATTGGTGACAAGGAAGTTTGGGGAAGAGGTATGCGGACAGACATTTCTAAATGGGCAAGAAAAGTGAAGATTTATTTCCCTGTGAATGTTTACAATAGGATGACCTCAACAGAGGAAGAATTTAATAATCAAGTGGATAAGATGACTTGTTCTGTAGATAGCAGCCAGCTTCTTTCCCCAGCCACCTCTGCCATTGCCCAAAAGGCTCACAAACAAAGTGGTCATGGTGGGGAGACGAAAGTTATGTATGGACTCAGCAAAATGGACTTCCACGTACCAAGGTCAACCTGGCTATGGCCACTAAAGAATGCCTAGTCTTCCAGCAGCAGAAACCAACATTGAGCCCCAGATCAGCCATCTACACGGTGGTGTGTTGATGATATTGGACCATTTCCATCATGGAAGGGGAAGCATTTTGTTCTTACTGGAATAGACATTTACTGTGGATACAAATTTACCTTCCCTACGTGCAATGCTTCTGTCAAAACTACCATTGGTAGACTTCAGTAATGCCTCATCCACCAACATGGTATTCCACACAGCATTGCTTTTGATGAACAAACTCACTTCACAGCAAAAGAAGTGCAGCAGTGGGCTCACACGCATGGAATTCACTGTTCTTATCCTGTTCCCCACCACCCTGAAGCAGCTGATTTGATAGAATAATGCAGTGCCTTCTCAAGACTCAGTTACAGCACACCGGCTAGGTGGTAGGACTTTGCTGAGCTGGGGCAAGGTTATCCAGTAGGATTTGTATGCTTTCAATCAATGTCTAATATGTGGTGCTTTTTCTCCCATAGCCAGGATTCTCAGGCCAGGAATCAAGGTGTGGAAATTGGAGTGGGATCACTCACTATTACTCATACTGACCCACTAGCAAAATTTTTGCTTCCTGCTCCCATGACCTTATACTCTGCTGGTGTGCAGGTCTTAGTACCAAAGTGTTCCACAAGAAGACACACAATGATTTAATTGAACTGAAAGTTAAGACTGCTGCCTGGCAACTTTGGACTCCTTTTGCCTCTAAGTCAATAGGCAAAGAATAGAGTTACTGTGCTAGCTGGAGTGATTGATCCTGACTATCAAGAGGAAATTGGACACAATGGAGGTAAAGAAGAGTGTGTCTAGAATACAGGAGATTTCTTAGGGCATCTCTTAGTATTACCATAATCATCTCTTATGATTAAGGTTAATAGAAAACTACAACAGCCCAATCCAGGCAGAACTACTAATAACCCAGATCTTTAAAGAATCAAGATTTAGGTCACCTCACTAGGTAAAGAAACATAACTAGCCGAAGTGCTTGCTGAAGGCAAAGGGAATACACAATGGGGTAGTGGAAGAAGGTAATTACAAATACTAGCTATGAGCATATGTCCAGTTACAGAAACAAGGACTGTAATTGCAATAATCATTCCTCCTTTTTTCTTTACGAATATGTTTGTGTATCTAGAGCTATCTCCCTCTATATGTTTATATTTTACAAATATCTTTGTTTTATTCCCTCTTTTATTACTTTATCCTGTAACAGAAGAGATGTTGATTTTATATCATAGTATTTAAGTATTGTTATTTTATATCATAGTAATTTAAGTTCTAGGATGTCAAGGAGAAGAATAAACATCACTAAAAGACTTTATCTCCTCTTCTGGTGAAGGAGTTAGTGTGTTTCTGGTTGCATGCAGGATAGCTGTGTCATGTTAGGCAGAATAATGACTTTGTTATTGTCTGTATTTAGAGAGTAAGTTTGGTGTAAAGAGATGTATGTGGGTGCCAAGTTGACAAAGAGTAGGATTATTGATTCATTTTATGTGTCAATGTGACTGGGCCACAGTGTGCCTAGATATTTGGTTCAACATTATTTTTGAATGTGTCTGTGATGTAAGTTCATCCAAAGTCTTCTTAATTTAGATATTGTATTTTTTTATCTCTAGGAATTCCCTTTGGGTTCATTTTATATTTCACATTTCTTCCTCATAATGATCATATTTCTTCTACATTCTTGAATGTATAGACCATCTTTATAATAGCTATATTATCTTATGCATTACGAAGTCTCTCTGCTCTGGCTTGTGGAATACTGTTCTCTGCCATGTGTGGACTCTAGGAATTGTTCTGGCGACTCCATTCCAATATCTCTTCTCTGTGCCATTTGCAGTTTTCTCTCCCATATGCACAGATTAGTAATCAGCCAAAGCCTTGAGGGGACCCCTCTGCAGAACTCCAGTATTCTCTCTCTTTCTATGTATGTTTCTGTCTCTGGCACGCGCGCTCTCTCCCTCTCTCTCTGGAGCTCCCTTCTCCCTCTGGTTCCTCCAGGCAGTGAGGTTATTAGCTCTCTGTGGGTTCCGTCTTCCTGCAATGCAGTCTGGAAACTTCCTCCAGGCAGCAAGCTGGGATCATTCCAGAGCTTGCTGTGTTTGTTCCTGACCTCCCAAAGATTGCAGTGCAGTGATGCCAGTTGTTGAATGTCTGAAACCCTTGTCTCATGGGTTTTGTCAGATATTCTTGTTGCTTATTGTGGGAGGTTAAATCCAGTCCATGTTATTCTATATTCACTGGAACAGTCTAATAAAATATTTTAAATATAAATACAAATTGTGAGCATTTTCCTTGTCATTAAATATTCTTATATTGTATGCCTGTATGAAATATGATTTTAATTACCACATATATTTTTATCATACACCTGGTTCAAGTATTTTCTCATTTGATCTTACCCTTTGAACTTTAGTTATGGTGTTTTACATAAGCAAAAATTCATATGTAGATAAATATAGCAACATTTACTTAATGGTTTCAGATCTTGCCTTTATAATTATAAAGGCAAGATAAATATATGCTTATCTCTTTTATTCTGGTCATTTTGTGATTGTATTTTTTTTATATTAAACTCACTATCTGGGATTTATTTTCATATTTGATTTGAGGTATTCCATTTTTTTTTACAAAGTAATAAAAATTAAGAATATAGAAAGAAGCATTAAAATAATAAAAATCTTAATAATTTTTATATTGATTATGTTGAAATGATAAGATTTTAAGTTAAATAAAATGCATTGTGAAAATGAACTTCACCTATTTATTTTTTACTATTTTTAATGAGGCTAATGTAATTTAAAAATACAGGTGTGGCTGACATTTGTGACTTGCATTTGTTTCTATAGGATAACACTGATCTATGATAATCACTGGCCAAGGAAGAGTCAGTCAGCCTTTTTATTTAGACTTTTCCCTGCGTAAGCAAACAGGAAAAATATAATACACTGAAAGAATTTAATACTTTCCTGTTCCAAGTTTTTGAACTGTTACAAAAGAAATGATGACTATTGAGGTATACAGGTTTATTTTTCCTACCTTAAGTGCTGCTAGACTTCAATGTTTTTGTTTGATGATTTGATTTTTTTCAATAACGATTTAGTTTTTTCTATATTTTTCCTATTTTAGGGTATTCACTATCAACCCTGGCTTTTTTCAATGCAAACTCTTCTTGAAACTAAGCGACTGAGCTGAGATGGAACTCTATTAAAAGCAAAGTACTTAAAGCATCACGACATTTACTTTGTATAGCCAGAAATCATTTGCTCTTTTATTTTATTGAAACTTTCAGTCTTTGTTTTCTAGATAGTATGTTAGTAAGCTAAGAATCCTAAAATGTTTCTTGGTCAGAGAGGTGTAACTCTTTGGAAGAACAAGAAGAGTGATTACAAAGGTGGGAGAACTCTTGTAAGAAAGAAGGTAATAATTCATTTATTCCTTATGAGCCTGTTCCCTTTAAGGGATGGATCTGGTTTTGGATTTTCTTTAGCTAAAAACGTCTCAATTGGGGTTTGATAAACTATCGTGAAATCACTGATTATCCCAAGCAATTTTCTACTCTGGAAACATGATTCATGGAGCAGACATTTACAGAAACAGTTATACTTGCAAATATCCACATGCATGGACAGATATATACATGAAAATTAAGGTATGTTTTTAGAAGGCAACTTAAATACCTAACAGTTTAGAGAAAGGCAGTTGGAACATATGAGCTGTGATTTTATTTTTCTTAAGATTTTTCAGGAAATGGAAAATAATGGCAAATCACACCCATCAAGTTCCAGTAACTCAAAACATTTATTCTCAGTCTACAAGTGACTAAAACAAGACCTTTTATTCTTGGAATGACATTTAGCTGTTCTGGTCTTGTAAGAACAGCTAAGCTTTTCCTTCTTATTTTCTCTCTTATGAGAAAGCAGTACCTGGGTTTAGACTAATTTGGTTTTGAATGGCTATTTGGTCATAAGCTGCATGGCAGTAATATGACTTTTTCTACCTGGGGAAAGGATGAAGTTAGAAATAGTCTTAGTCACAAATCATAAAATTCATTTGCTGGTTCATAGATAATTATCGCAATGTCTGCTAAACATGTAAAGGTTATAAATATTGCCCAAAGTATTTATTTATGGGAATTTTATGTAAGTAAAAATGGGGCTTAGGGATTGGGTAAGAAAATATTTTTCCACTATTTTAAGGTTCTAGTGTATCCCACAAAATGAAATTAGGAAGATTGTAAAAACAACATCTATTTAAAAACACTGTACAGTTTTAATCTTTGAAAGGGGGCTCCGATTTTGATTAAGGCAAGGGTTGGGCCAGTTCTAATTTCAATTGGGAAAATACAACCCAATTAGAAAAAGTCTCAAAGGAAGGTGTGAAATAATTGGAAGTTTGAAATAACAAATCAAATCCAGGAGGCTGTGCAAAGAGTTAGTTTTTAGCAAGACCACAAATTATCAGGGAATCAAAATATCAGTTCAGGGACCTAAAACTCTGTTTAAGATGAAAATAACTTGAAGGCAAAACCTATAGAGCAACCTATATAACTTGAAAACTAATTGCCTTCAATTCATGGGTTAGAAGCCTGGCTAACCAAACATATTTACCAGACAAGAGCTCTACTCTTTTAACAAGAAGCAAAACCCTCTCTCCTTGAGATTACCCCTACGAGCTATCTAGATTAAACGTGGCCATGCTTTCCTACTTTTATGTTAAATAGATTTAGTGTTTCTGAGCGAAGACATAGGACAGTAAGACTAGCCTACACAGTCTCAATGTTATGGGTCGTTATTTTTAACAATTTATACCCCAAATACCTCTCTTTTCAGAATTTGCAGAGATAATTGAAAAAATGTTTCTGTTATTGTTTTGACTGTATCATGAATAATGACTCATTTCTTTAGTGTATGATGTCTTGTGATACATGTAGATGACCTTTATCAAATTCATCTTTTTAAAAACCACTAAGTCCTTGTTTATAGATTACCCTCCATGAAAGTTCTAGAGGTTTGGCACAGAGGGAAAACCTTTAAGAAACACTTTCTTCTGAACCACCCAGCACATTTTTTCTGCAAGGGATATGTTTAGCTGCAAATAGCAGCATATACCCTACCAAGTGTGGCTTTGTTCTTCTCACATCACAAGGCAGGGTTGATTTAGTGGCTCAATAAAAAGCACTAAAAGCCCACATTCTTTCTCTCTTTCTGGTCCACCATACTGAAACATCCTTCTTGTTGCCTCCGAGTCGTGATGTGGCTTCTGAAGTTACAGGGAAAAGGAAAAACGGCAGGTTGATCAGCCCCATTTATTAGTTCATCATGAAATTTCCCAACAAGTCCCCTTCCAATAGTTGCTGTATGTCTCTTTGAGCACACTAGGCCATGTGGCCACCCAGATACAAAGGAGATAGTAAATTAGGATGAAGATTAAATAACCAGCTTAGACCAAAATACTGGGCTTTGGGCACTTGCCATCCAGACTAAAATCAGAGCATGTTAGCAAGGGAGAAGGAATGAATGAACACTTGGTGGGCCACTCACAAGAACATTTGCAATTTTGTTGCAAAATTGATGTATCAGATATATTGGTCAAATGATATCTTAAGTTGTTGAAGAATTGAAATAGATAAAGAGGAAAAAAAATCTTTAAAGTAAAATTTTCAACTCTCAGGTCTTCTATTGTGCATAAGCCCTTTGATATTTAGACATTTGGTAAAACCTGACAGACTGCATGTAGGATGGCCTTTTGCATAATCCGCTAAAATCCTGTTAAAGAATACATTGAGAAAGAACTTGTCAAATATTGCCATCTCTTATAACCCCCTGCTTCAAGCTAGCTCTCTTGATGTTTCCATGCTTAGAAACAGTAATAAAGAAAGCAACATTGTTTTTCCCCAAATCGTTGAAAACCCAACAGGACTATGCCTAGGGTTTATGAACATAGAACCAACCTTCCACCAATGTTACTGGAAAAACTGATCCCAGAATCTTGGAGGATCCTTCCATTTTTGTAACTGCTGGTCTTTTCCCACATTTTTACAATGAGTTTTTCTCTTTATTTTTTTGATGCATTTTCACTAATAAGTCTCTGAGCCCCAAGTAATGCTATCGCAGATCTGTACTTAGCTAAAAAAATGTTTTCTACCCCATCCCGCCAGAGAGCTCAGTGTATCTCCTTCTGATTAACAGGCCACAGGGGAAAGATAAGGCAGAGAACATGGAAATAACACAGTCGTAATCTTCTGTGTACCTTTCTAGGGCTGCTCAAAACCATGTGGCATGATGACAAACAAGTATCACAATACCACAGAAAAAGTACATGGGTCGATTCACGAGTAAGGTAGGATGAGAGCACTGTGGAAGTTAAGTCTTTCATTTGGGTTAGTTCGGTCAGCAAATGTTTCACAGAGGAGGACAACCCTGAAGTGATTTTGAAAGGTAAATTAAAAGTATATCAGATGGACAAAAGGGTTAAATAGGAAGTTTACAGGTAAAAGGAAGTATGAATATGAGGATGTGATATTCTATGGTAAAATTTGGGTACTGTAAGTGCAATAGTTGAAACTCGGGGTGCACAGTCAAAAGTTATTTAAGTTGGATGAATATGGACAAGTAGGAAAAAAAAACCATGGTGAATATTGGTCTTCTCATTAGTGCAGTTTGACTTCATCCTGTTGATAGTAAAGGAGCCACCAAAGGGTTTTCTCTAGGGGCTTAATATGTAATATTTGTGTGAGATAAGAATACCGTAAAGACCAAGGGATGGGACCATGGTTCCAGGTATATCAGACATCTAAGAATGAGATGATTTAGGCTCTTGGCTAGGGTAGCAACCTGGTGTTGGAGAAGAACAAAGCGACAAAAGAAAAAAAATTGAAGTTAAAATCAACAGAGTTATGAGGCAGATGGAATATGGGATTTGGAGGGATTCATCCTCTTCTCTGGTCTTCATTCCTGGAAGCTTCTGATAGTTCGCTGCCTGAACCATCCTCTTGTTTGCATGCCCTTTTTTTGGATGAAGGTCATACTTTGTGGGATGTCCTTAAGTCACTATCTTGACATTTTAAAATTGCCAAAGGGATTTCAAGGACTTAGTGAAATTTTCGAAAGGTGGTCATAGAGACCCACAGCAGAGTTTATAAAATTTTTTTTTTTTTGCAAGAATGCTCAGACCCTATGAATAGGTATGCAAGGTTAGGAAACAGGGATGTAGATGAAGAAACACCTAAAATATGTCTTCTTAGTTACATTTTTCTTATATTATGGAAAAATTGTATTTATAAGATAGTGGGGGAAATTAACCCTAAATTATACTTCCTATTTATTGCAACCATTTATTAAAGTTGGTCACCCCTCATGTGATTGGTGTCACTGCAACAGCAGTAAAGAGAATAAAGCTTCAGGGCAGTGAACAGGGTCACAGTCTTCTCTTCCTACTGGGACTCAGGTCAAGCGAGAGCAGTCGGTGGTCAGCAACAAATGTGTTAACATGGGGGAGAAAAGAGTATGAAAAAGAACACACTTGGCTGAGGAGCACATGCAGCAAGAATGACAGGAGATTGGTCCTGAGATAACCCCTTTCATCTTTCCCAAACAGGATAAAGAGCAAGTGCCAATCTTCAAGTGAAACGAAAGCTGACATGGAGGTTAATCATCAAGACCTATTATTATATCAATGATTATTATGAGTTAATGAGCAGCAAGGCCAAATGACCTTTGTCCTCTTTGGGGACGAGTTGACTTAGATTTAGGTTCAAGGATTCTCTGGCTCATAAAACATTTACCATTTACCAGAACAAGGATCACAGACCTTCAAAGTTCATAGCGTTGCCTCTACTTAAATTGAACATGCAAGTATAAGGGCTTTCTGTGACTTTCCGTCCACAACTGCCAGTGGACTTGTGAAGGTCTTCCACCTCAGGAAGGATAGCAGAACACCTAGCCCTGGAGAACACCGGGTTCTGTACAGGAACGCTGGAGCACAGGTTGCACTGTCTGGCTTTTCATGGTTAAAAAAGACCTCTGTTGACACTTGAGCGTGATTATCCTCAGTTGAAAATTTGAGAACCAGATCATTTAGCAGTGGACTGGAGCTGCATGTTGCCCAGTACCCTGTGAAAGTGTTCACTGTGAAAGGCTAGCACACGACACCTGAAAGTCATAACTTCAGAAGCAAGCTTGGATGCCCTTCTTGTTTGTGGAGTTGTCCGACCACTGAATGATTGATGAGAAGCCTTAGTGGATGAGAATGTTGATTCACTGAAATGTGTAAAATGCACATTTCCTTTTTTTTTCAATATAAACTACCAATGTATGGTCAGTGCATTTAAGAGGCTGGTAATATGAGTCTTTGTTAGTGTTTCTCTGTGCTTTATTTCCCTTTGCTTTCCTGGAACAACTAACTCTAATGAAACCTGACGTCTTAGTGCTAAAATATGTTGACTCTCCTCCTCTGCCCTTATTGTACATTGAAAATGTACTAAATCACCAGTCTTAAAGTATTTAGAGCTTCTTAGCTTCCTCAAAGACGATCATGGGCACTGGCTTGTTTGTTTTCATATTGAAATATAGAGCAACTAGATACGAACGAAGGTGAGCAAGGTTAGAATTGATAACCGATCATGGTAGCAGATGTTGTGGAGTGTGTCCCAGATCTTACCTTCAGGACCTTCGGAACCAACTTATCTCCCAGTTGGTGTTGACCGCTGATGAATTCCTCATGAGAACTACTCTCAGAAGAAGAGGTTTCCAGAGAGCTGGTTCCAGAGCTCTCTTGGGAATCAGGTGATGCCTTTGTTGCAATGCTTGCCGTTCAAACTGTCACCCTGCCCACTCTTGCTCCTTTCTCCCTCCCAAAGATGTTGGTCCCAAGAGCTCCCCCATGTGTAGTACACGCACATCTCTATCTCAGAGTCTGGTTCCTGGAAAACCTAAACCAAATCAATTTTAGAGTATTTAGAAGACGAGCAAGCTATTTCTGAACTCATCTTTGAGAAATGTGTGGAATATAATTCTAAGTGAGAAAGACAGCTTTGACAGATCATGGTACAGTTTCCCCTTGCCTCCTTTTGTAAACACAGCCAGATGGATGGCTTTCTAGAACCATCCCTTAAAGACCATGGGTGTTGGAAAGAAGCAGAGAGAAACTAGATGAAACCAGGATTTAATGCACTTGCTATCATTTGGCATCAATGTTTACCTTCTGATAGTCGATTGCAGCAAGATGATAACCTATGGTAGTGTTTCTCAAACAAGGAATGCTTGCTAAAAATTCAGAGTCCCAGACTCTCCTCAAAAATCATGCCTAGGGAGGGTCTGGTGAGCTGTATTTCATAATCATTCCAGGAGGTTCTTATAATCAGGCAAGTTTGGGAAAATTAAACTATGACAAGAAGCCTATCAGATGCAGCTCTTCAGAGAAACTATTTTTATCGAAATAAAAACAACACCACATTCTCTGCATAGAGCCACCTTTTGTTACCAGCCACCTTACTCGCAGGCTCTGAGGCCCAAACAACTACTTCTGCTTCCATTTGGTTACCAAGAAAACCACACTAATGAAAATAGTAAACAAATTAGATGTGCAGTTTTTCAAAGCACCATTTGTTCATGATGAAAATTAAAGCACCCGGGTGATAGAGCAATAGAATCCCTGCGGGGCTGGGAAGCCAGATTGCTTAGTGCCTTTCCTCTGTGTCCAGAATTTGGGACAGATAATGACAAAGAAACTTTAATGCCTGCCTGTGTCGGCTGAACCTGAGGCCTGCAGTCTGAACGTAGGTATGGCAAGGTCTTCTCATTGTTTCCTGAGGGTCCTGTATTTCTTCCAGATATTATCTCTCTGCTCCCTGTGTTGCAAAAGGCATAGTCAAATGCTGGTTAGTGTACCTACACATAGCCACATGCTAAGCTAATGCCCTGCTACAGAACACTGTGGTACCTTTTATTTGCAACTTATCAGGATAAATTATTTTGATGCTGTTTCAATGGTGTTAGGTCAGAAATATCTTTTTTCTCCATTCCTTTAAACTGTAACAATTTTTTTGATATAACAATTTGCTTTTCGTTATGAGTGTTAAAAATAGTCATTCATGTAATTCTTGTTGGCTCTGCTAGGAAGTTAGCAATTTTAGACTCAAAAATTAGATTTAGTTACGCCATCTTTCATGAGAGTATTGGGGATATCAGCATTTCACCACTTTTAAATGGTGATAACCAAGAAGTCTGCAGAAAATAAGCTTTATTACATCTATGGTAATGAGGCTTGCTGTTCTGCGGCTCTAATAATTCCTTTGGGTGTCCCAAGCAGTCAGAGCCAAAGCAGCCAAAAGTATGTCTTTTTGACAGTCTAAAAGACTTTGCAGACATTGATTTCCTATCCTTTTGACACTTGTATGGGATTGGCGTTTCCTTCATAAATGTACTTGGTTTCCCTCAGGATCATTCAGTGGGTTTCTCTGACAAATTTACAGTTCTGGATGGATTTGTGATCACAAGATAAAATCTTTGACAAGTTTCTTTTTTTTTTTCTTTTTTTTTTCCCTCCATGACTTGAAACCATGCTTTTCTAATTAAAAAAGTTTTAGTCTGATTACCAAGGCTTTATTATCAAATTATCCAAAGAAAATTTCTATTGAAAACAATTCAGAAGCTATGTTACATGTCTTGCATAGGAAAAAAAAAATGCATACATCACCCATGTTGTTGCTCAGAGCTTCAGATGTAATGGACAATTTTACTGAGTATTCGAACATTTGGGCCACTTAAATTTGTTTTTCCCTTGGTAAGAGGATGTTTTTATACCTAGGTAAAAATACTTGTGCCATTAGAGATGACAGTGATACATAAAAATACATAAATATAGGCATACATAAAACAACATGAAGACATGCATCAGCATGAACAATAAGATGGCTGAATCAAATTTTGCTGTGCATGTCAACAAATACTTATTGTTCCTGAACTTTGGCAATAGAAAAAAGCACGTGGCATCATGTAAAATGGTTCCTTGACCATTTCATACCTTGTAGTTGAGAAACCAGTAATCTTAGTATTTTAGTTTTAGGGTGTCTAACATGACACTAAAATAACTGGTTGAAAAGTAACTTTTATTTTCTTTCCACACTACCCAAAACAAACAACAATAAAAATAAAAATGTCTGGGTTATAAGTTTTAGTGGTCTTGAGACTTTATCGAAAGTAGCAGAGATGAGGTGGGTAAAGCTAAATAAAGTTCCAGTTAAGACTATAGGATTTGGTGGTTAATGGGACCAATGGAACAAACACTTTATCAGGGGAAGACCTGGTTTGTAAGTATAGTATTTAATCAGTATTTATTCAATAAATGAACTAATGAAAAATAGTTATGATATGTTTATCTGAAGTTCCTAGGTTGGGAACAAATAAGTAATGATTCTCCAAAACTGTGCTCTCCAATATGGTAGCCACTAGCCACATGTGGCTGTTTAAATTTAAACTAATTTGAATTAAATATAGTTTTTTTATTAACTAGCTACATTGCAAGTACTCAATAGCCACAGGTGCTAGTGACTACCATATTGGATAGTACAGATATAGAGTATTTTCACTATCACAGAAAGTTCTATTGGATACCACTGCTCATACCAGATATGAGATTATAGGAGAAGGAGCAGGGATGGGAAGGAGCAAATTGGGCTGCAAAGTTTTGCCTCATCCGCCATATTCACCTGACCTCTCGCCAACGAACTACCACTTCTTCAAGCATCTCGACAACTTTTTGCAGGGAAAGCATGTCCAAATTGACACAGTAACTTATTATACTTTGTGCACAAAGCCTTTGGGGGTGGGAGAAAAGCTACAGGATGTTTAGTATTTCTAGATAATTTTACTGTATTTTTTTCTGTGATACGGAATATCCTAGTGTTGAATAGCTCAGTCTTCAGAGTACGACACAGTGTTTGTAAATGTCAACCCTGACAAACTTACTGATGAAAGGAAACCACACCATTTGCTAACTAAATGACATTGGCAACAATTTAAACTCTCTATACCTTGATCATCTTACCTCCAAAATGGGGAAAAATAATAATACATTCTTCATGGGATTGATACGACAATTGAATGCATTGTAACATATTATGCTGTGGATAGTGAACACTTACTAAAATGTGGCCTGATGTTAATATTATTAGTAGCTGTGTTATTTAGCATTTTTGAGAAGAATCACTAGCTACTCTTACATAAAGTTTAATAAAAAATAAATATTTGGAGTTATAATAATTTTATATGATTTGTAATGATTTATTCAGAGCTGTGATAAGTTTTAACTTTGTGGCAAAGTTTTTGTGTATGTTTGTTTATTCTACTTACTTAGGGAACATATGAAAAATAATTCCTGCTGCTACATATCCTGAAACATGTGAGGTAAAATCGCCTGTTGGAGAAGCAGCTCTATCACAAATCTAGGCCTTAAATTTAAAACATCTGGCCTTTGACTCATTAGTGTTTAAGATGAGACTAATGATCTCTTCACTTTCCAATGTCCCTATTTGCAAGAGAGTATCAGAGGAAGTAAGTCTCGAGGAAAAACATTGATTCCTCTTTAGCAAACCTGTTGAAATGCACTGTTGTAGGCCTTGTTATTTTTAAGTGTCTGGATTTTCTTTATGAATTCATTAAAAAATATTTTAGCGGCTCTGGTGGCCCAGTATCTCATTCCAACATAAACTTACCACTGGAAAGCACATACTGTTTGGCTCACCTTTTCATTTCATGGCTTAATAATAATGACAAATTACAGGTGCTGAAGTGATGTTAGATCCCTTAGCATAACTGATTCAATGCTCAGAATATTGTTCTTTTGTCCCGAACATCTTAAGATATATGGCATCTCTCTCCTGATTGGCAGTTAACGTCTCACATGCTGGAATTCAGTTTCTGCAACTTGAAATTGATATTACCTTTTAATAATTGGTAGTAACCAGGGCTTGTCATTGTATCTTAGTTTCAACTTCACTATAAGAGTAATTTCTATATTGTTGGGTTTTAAGGGATGCTCCTTGTGGAGCAGGCTCAATTTCCATTAAGACAGGATGTCTCTCCTAATTTTTATTTATCTAGATCTCTTCATCTCCCCCAAATGAATTTTTTCCATATTTCATAGTCCATCATTCAAAATATGTAAAAAATAGCTGTATGAAATATTCTTCCAGCTTTTTTATAGTATTTTTTTATTTTTATTTTTTTATTTCAGATGGGTTTTTAAAAGTTTGTTTTCCAATGGTTCTTTGAAAGTATGTAGAAATCCCTTATATTAACCTTATACCTTAATGACTCTTATAAAGTCATTTATTAAGTTCTTATAGCTTTATTGTAGATTTTCATTGGAAGTTCTATGTTTATGATCACGTCATCACTGCGGAGTGTGTTACTTCTCCCTTTCCAATCTGTGTGCTTTGTTTTTCCCTTGTCTTATTGCATTGGCTGGGAATTCCAATACGATATTGAACAGAGGTGGTTAGAACTGCTACTTTTGCATTGTTTCTGATTGTAGGTAGAGAGCATTCAGTCTTTTACCATTATGTTTGATATTAGCTAAAGATTTTTCGTAGGTGCCATCACAAAATTGAGGAAGTTCTTGTTTATTCCTAGTTTACTGAGAGTGTTTATCACAAATGGGCATGCGATTTTCTCAAATTTATTTTCTGTATCAGTGAGATGGTTATATGTTTTTTTCCTCTTATTTTGTTAACATGGTAAATTACATCAACTGGTTTTTAAAAATTAAACCAATTTTGCATTGTTGGGATAACCCCACTTAATGGTGACATATCATCAAAATTTCCACATTTCTGAATTTGATTTGCTAAAATTTTGTTTGGAACTTTTGCTTCTCTGTTCATGAGGAATATTGATCTACAGACTCTTGACATGTCCCATATGTTTTTCTATCAATGCAATATCTGCCTCATATAATGTGTTGAAAAATGCCATTTGCTTATTTTTATTCTGAAAGATTTTGCATGAGATTACTTTTATTTCTTCTTAAAATCTTTGATAGAATTCACTGGTAAAGCTGTATGGGACTGAAATTTTCTTTTCAGGAAGATATTTAATTAGAAATTCAGTTCCTTTAATAGATAGAGGACTATAAGATTGTGTATTTCTTCTTGTGTCAGTTTTGGCAAATTTGATTTTCCAAGTATTTTTCCATTACATCTAAGTTTTCAAATTTGTTAGCATAATATTCCTTTATTATCTTCAGATTTCTGAAGATATGTAGTGATGTCCCCTCCTTTATTCTTAACTTTGGTAATTGTTAGTGTTCAGTTAAGGTAGAAGTTTATTGATTTTATTCATTTTTTTCCCAAAATAACTTTCCATGCTTATGTTGATTTTTCTTTTTGATTATGATTTCTGCATTTTCTACTCAATTGTCATCATCATCTTCTTCTTTTTCTTTAGATTCTTAAGGTGAGACCCGTATTATTGATTTTGGACCTTTCTTCTTTCATCTTATAAGCACTCAAACCTACATATTTCACTCTAAGCACTCCTTTCCTTGTATCTTACAGATTCTGATGTTGTGTTTTCATGTTTATTTAAATGGAAATATTTGCTATTACCTATGATTTTTTTCTTCATGAGTTATTTACAAGTATATTGTTTAATTCCTATGTTTATTGGCCATTAGTCTATCTTCTTTTGAAAAGTTTCTGTTCATATCTTTTGCTCACTTTTTAATGGGGTCGTTTGACTTTTTCTTGCTGATTTGCTTGAGTTCTTTATAGATTCTACCTATCAGCCCTTTGTTGGATGTGTAGCATGCAGATATTTTCTCTCATTCTGTAGGTTGTCTATTTGCTCTATTGATTGTTTCCTTGGCTATGCAGAAGCTTTTTAATTTGATGAGGTCCCATTTATTTATTTTTATTGGTTGTCTGGCTAGCTCGGTTGGTAGAGAGTGAGACTCTTTATTGTTGTCATGATTGTTTTGGGGGTCTTCTTCATAAATTCTTTCCCTAGGCCAATATCTATAAGAGTTTTTCCAACATTTTCTTCTAGAATTCTTATAGTTTCATGCCTTAGGTTTAAGTCTGTCATCCATCACCACCATTTATGAGTGGTGAGAGGTGTGGATCCTGTTTCAGTCTTCTACATGTGGCTCTTAAAAAGACACTTGCACCCAAATGTTTATTGAAGCATAATTCACAATTAAAAAGATGTGGAATGAACCCAAGTGCCCCTCAATATATGAATGGATTAATAAAATGTGATATAGGTATACCACGGAGTACTACTCAGCTATAAAAAAGGTGAATTAATACCTTTTGTAACAACCTGGATGGAACTGGAAACCATTCTTGTAAGTGAAGTATCACAAGAATGGAAAACCAAACAGCACACGTACTGACTATTAAATTGGAAGTAACTGATCAACGCTTATGTACACATACGGAAGTAAAACTCAGTGGAAATCAAGCAGGAGGGGATGGGTAAATTCACACCTAACGAGCACAATGCACACCATCTGGGTGATGGGCACACTTATAACTTTGACTCAAACTGTGCAAAATTAATTTATGTGACCAAAAAGTTGGTACCCTTGCAATATTATGAAATAATAAGTATATTCTTTAATTCCTAAATATTTGGGTATTATACAGAATCATTTCTATCATTATTTCCTCATTTCATCCCATTGTGGTTACAGAATGTACTCTGATTTTAGTATTTGTTAATCTATTGGTATTTATTTTAGAGAGAAACATATGGTTTATTTTGGTGAATGGTCCATGTGGACTTGTAAAGAGTTGATTCAGGGTTATTTTTGTGGACTTGGGGTACATTTTTCTGTAGACATAAATTAAGTTTGTTGGCAGTGTTAACCAACTGAATTTCTATTTATTTTATCAATATTGAGATGGGAGCACTGAAATCTTTACAACTGTTTATCTCTCTTCTTTTATTCCCTTTTGCTCTGTCAATTTTTTGCTTCAGGTGTTTAGATAGTTGAAAGTTAAAGCACTAAAAACACTTTTAGGTGTTTGAAGTTGTGATAGAAGCTCTGACAGAACATCACCTACAGGCACCAACTGCTTCTAGAATTAAGGAAACATACCCTCATTGGGTATGTTTGTGGGGAGGGCGGGGACAGTGCATGGAAATAAACCAGCCAATCAGTGGAAAAGTCAGGCAAGAAGCAGTCATCGTGGAGGTTTACCTATGCTTTGTAGAAACCACCAGTATAGAAGGAAGAATGAAGTTCCTAGATTGTGCTATGGCCAAGCAAGTCTTCAGTCAAACAGAGCAGAAGATGTTGACTGCAGGCCCAGATGCTGGAGTGCCTGCAAGGCAGAGCAGCTGATTAGAGTAAGGAAGGAATATCAGGGCAAACAACTCATTCTGTACTTTGGGTCAGTGCAGCGAAGACAGGGCTGAGAAAACTAAACCCCAGATGCCCAGTGCAAGGTACTGATAATACCCCATGTCAGGCCAAACTGAGAACAGATTAATGTGGGTAGCAGGTATGATTTAATGAAAAGGGCACTCGTCTTTGATTCCGGTAACCTCGAGCTCAAATCCTGCTTCTATGACTTATTACTTCACATATATTTTGTGCTTTCTGATCTTCAGAGAGACAGCTGACCTTGCAGCACCTGTTTTCTCATTTTTAAAATGGAGATACTATTTATTTCACAAGGTGGTTAGATGCAAGATGTAGTGGAATTAGTGTATAAGACAAACAGTGTAGCACATAGTAGGTTTCCTACAGATGTTAGAGTTCAGTCTTCCTCCAGACAGCCAGGTTTAGGGCGAGTGTAGAAAAGGAGACTACATGGCTTGGGGGTGTTTATGGTGCGTTGAGGTAAAGAATTTTTATTTTATTTTATTTTATTTATTTTATTTTTTTTTGGTATTAATATTAATTTTTTTTATTGTTTGTTATTATAGGGGTACAGATGTTTAGGTTACGTATGTTGCCCTTGTCCCCCCTTCCCCCCAAGTCCCAGTCCCAAGCGTGTCCATCTCTTGGATGGTGCGCATTGCACTCTTTGTGTATGCATATATCCGTCCCCTCCTCCCCCTCGCCCCTCCCCCTTCCCCCTCCCTCCCATTCTTATATGTACACTTATGTGTTGTTCAGTTACTACCAATTTGATGGTGAGTACATGTGGTGCTTGTTTTTCCATTCTTGGGATACTTCGCTTAGTAGAATGCGTTCCAACCCTAAAAGAATTAAAAGACAATGTTGTCTTGCTCTCGGGAGTCGGCAGTGTCTGAGGGCTAGAGATCCTGACCAAAACATTTCTCTCTGCTAGAGAAGTGATTTCTCACTGTAGGGAGAGAGCAGTGGCATTTTCAGGCAGATGCCACCTACTGACTGCCTGTGATTTCTTTTCCTCTCAACGTGTGGCTTTTGTCGAAGAGCACATCAAAGAGCCAGTGGCTACTGACATGTTTGCCTCAGGGGTGTCCGTGCTCCTGACAACTCCTTTTTGCAGGGTGGGCGTCAGAGAGACTTAAGGGTTGCTTTTTGTTTTCCTAATCCATACTTTACCTGTTTTAGTCAAAATTCTTATTTAGCTATGTGAAATAATTTAAAAAAAACTCTGTTTATAACCATTGCCTACTAATTATCCTTAATTATCTTATGAGGCTACAGTTATAATCCTCATCAATGTCACTGCATGCATCAAATACCCATGCTTTTGGTTTGTTACCTTGCGACTCTATATTGTTGGTCTCTTAATTCATCCTCCTTTGTGGGCCCCGTTTCACAACCATCTGCTTTCAACGAATCAAAAATGACAGCACATTATTTGTAGCAGTCCTCCCACCATCTCCCCTGTCCCCGCACAATTGTGGTTAAATCGTCTTTATTTCACTATTTTACTGGCTGCCAAAAGACGAAAGCAATCAAAACTGATAAATCCTGAAGTGCTTCCATTAACCAATCAGGGGTTGTCACTGCTGTCAGGTCTGCACTGAGAGAGGCCATTTTTGGTAGCTTAGAATTCTCGTGTGCATGTCCATGGGGGATAGATCCGTTTAGCCAGTTAAAAGGTTTTTCGACTCCGCAGTTGGTTTCAGTCACTAGTTCTCCTAGGAGCTCAAAAAAACCTCCCTTCTGTGCCTTTCAAAATATAAAACAGCTTTGGTAATTTTCTTTTTGCTCCTTGCTTGCTCTAGAAGGTGATTACACTTACACATCTCAAACACAGGGAAGAAGAGACGAGCTTTGAAATTTCACGCTTGGAGATAATGGAAGAAACCAGGAGAGAATTTGTAGCAATCTGAAGGCATCAAGAAACAATAACGATCTGCAGGGCAGCAATGAGTGACACATGTTGCCCAGCGATTCTCTGCTGCTCAGCGGCACCAAGTTTGACATTTAAATTGCAGGCAGCCCTGGGTCCATTCCAGGAGCTGCCCGTGGTTGAACGCAGTTCTGATCTCTTGCTTGAGGGGCGCGGTGGGGGTAAAGAGAAAAAAAGAAAAATCAAATTGTTCTCGGAAATCATGTTTAATGTAGAAATCTGGTTAATATTAAAATGCAATCTGCAGTTTTCAAGTATTCTATTCCTCAAGGAAAATATTTCCTGTTCAAGGGGCAGGAGCAGTAAGCACTCCCTTATTACATCACTTCCTATGTCAGGCCCAACTAGCATTCAAAATGTATTACCATATTGATAATGCTAATTTCAAAATGATGCCTTTTTTTTCCCCCTTGGTTAAAGGGTCTGGGCAAAATTCCAATCATATGGATCGATTTAGCCTTAGATGGTGCTGGCCAAACTGCTATTTCATGCACTATATAGAACGAAGTTCTTCCACATGCTCGGGAATAGTAGTAGCTCATGTCTTCTTTCTACTCATAGCATAACATCGTGCTTCCAAAAGTTTCCCAAGGGAGCAGCTATCTCATGGGTTTTAGAAAAGGGAATGTCAGCAGTTTCAGGAAGGAGAGACACCACCTCATTCTCTATGCACATGAAGCCTCCAATCTTCGAATTACTAGGGAGTTAGGAATTGATTCCCAGAACTCAACTTTGTGCCATGTTCAAATCAACCTGGTATTTTCCCTGTAGGTTTGGCCAGCTTTCATTGCAACTGTTCTCATCACCAACAGGACATGTGGATATAACCACTGGTATTTATCCTCTTTTATCCATTTTTTTTCCTGCAATGCCTTAAAACACTAAAACTGATGACTTATTAGAATGAAAACTTTTCAAATATCTGTCTCCCACATAATTATTCAGCATTCCTACTTTCACATTTTTTTTAAAAAAAATCCACTAACCAAAGATCAATATAGGAGCACCCAAGGTTCTAGACCAGAAGGAGGCAATTTAATTTGTCTTGAGTTTTTCCATTTCTTTGAAGTGATGGGAGTTCCTGATAGGTAGAGCTGGTCAGATGCATGGTGGCGTGAACAAGTGCTCTGATACGGACCAAGAGTGAAAGCTTACTTCCATTGAGATACTACTAATTCATCCTCTTGTTTTTTTGTTTTTTGAGGATTTTCACCAGATACAAAATCTTCTGTTCATGTTTATTACTTTTTTCCTTAATATAGTCAGATAGAAAGTAAACATTTTTTGTACTAACAATAGGTTTAGAGCCCAGGCTTTGCAATAATGTTGAATGTTACTCAAATGTAATTTAAAAATGAGGCTTTATTCAAACCAAATTTCTTTATGTTTTTAATCCCTTATAACACCCAAATTTCAAAATGCAATTTTAGTGGAATTACACTGAATAACTTGAAATTATAGAATTAATTACATGCAGCTTCATTTGTAGTTGCTTATAGATTCAAACCTGCTAAGTGACACCAGAGATAGTTTGTTGCACAATGCCAGAGGAGGCATGCATTTAGGTATATAGGCCTGTGGTTTTTCTATGCTAACCAATCAGGGAAAATTTAGTTGCTTAACCAAAGTGTCTTAGACTGGTCATTGAGGGCTAACTAGTGCTTATTTGACCTAATGACTGCTTGGTTACATCAATGTTATGTCCTACTTATAGTATTATGGTAGATTAATTGGTATAATAACTACCTCAATATCTCAGTAATATAAGAGAATAAAGGTTTCTTTCTCAATTACATCACAACCCCATGAAGGTCAGAAGAGGTTCTCTGTTCCATAAAGTAACTCAGGGGCCCAGGATCCTTTACTTAGTAGTGCCAGTATTTTGAGAATGCAACTGGATTCTCTGAAGCCGTTGAGAAGATAAAAGGGAGACTGAATATGGCAAAGGCATATTTGTTCTTAAATGCTGTTGCCTGAAGGTGACATATGCCACTTCTACTCACATTTCATTACTGAGCAGTATTCATATGGAACAAGTTGGATGTAAGAGAAGGGCTGGCATGTATCCTAGAGGCACAGATACGCTGGTAAAAGTTTAACAGTTGGGTTTCTATGCAAAAAAAAATCTATGATTCCTAGCATTTTCCATTTTTCATGGTGTAAATAACTCCTACCATGGCCAAGTGTCATCTACCAACAGGATACTACTAAATGTGGATGGAATTGGGAAGAAATATGCACAATCAGCTCTCAGAAACCAGTAGGGTGCTGATTTAGCAAACGACTGTCTACGAGGATGCTGAGGAAGAAGTGAACCTCGATCTCATGAGCACGGCAGTCTCTATGTCACTTACTATGTGGAAGACATTGTGTAAGATTAGGTGAGAGGGACACAGGCATGAGCTTCAGTGCTGAGAGGTTCGAAGGAGCTCACTACACTTGGAAAGACTGGCATACTTACGAAGATAGCTAGGGTCTAATGCACATCTACTGTTTTGCAGGCACCTTCTCAAGTGATCTATATTTAATTTAACAACTCTATAATGTAGTTATTATTTTTATCCTCATTTTACAGTCTAAAGGATGCCTCCAGAGACTTAATAATTTCTTTCAGGTAAAGCGTAATTGATTCTGATTAGGAATCCATAGTAAGCCTTGTGTAGAAAGAAGTATAAGAGCAGGGCCATGAAGAAGAAGATTTCAATAGTTAGGAGACAGAGAGAGAGAGAATATATGAGTGTGTTTGGTGTTTGGTGGGGGGAGCATTCGGAGGTAAGGGAGCAGGGCAGTGAATGTAAGCGAGGTGTGGACATGTATGGTGTATCAAAGACATTCATGTTCTTTGACAACATAACCCTGCTGCTGGGAATTTATCTTGAAGAAATAGTTTTAACAAAATCTTAAAATTATTTTGTTTACATATACAAGACATTATAATATTTTCATAACAGATAAACTGAAAGAAAAGCATAGGCCCCCGAATAAGATAATATTTTTAAAAATTCTAGACCATCTGAATGATGATGATGAAGATGATGATGGAAATGACTCACTGCTGTGTGTCAAGGCAAAACAGCAAAGAGCATGCATAATGTCACCATGTTGATTGGCTTACCTCACTCATTGTTGGGCTGCACTGAGTGAATAAAATAATTATCTGACTATTTAGAAAGGTGAAATATTTTTGATAATTAAACAATCAATATTAAATCATAGGTAAAATGTGTGTACATTATTAGAAGAAGACAATGGTAACATACAAAAAAGGGAAATAGTGAATTGTGAGGTATGAGATTGCATTTTTTATTTTTCTCAAAATTATTAATATTCAATATAAGGCATCTTTTAAAATTAGTAAAAATTGATTATGTAGTGTTAGATTTGGAGACCAGATCAGTGTGATTGGAGTAGCGGGTGAAAAGGAAATGAATAATTAGGTTGTACACTGGAGATAATCATAAATTATGATGAATAAGATTTTAGTTCATACTATAAAGGATGGAAAGTTATTGCTAATTTCTAGAAAGAGGAATAATATGCTACGAACCTTACGTCTGTTAGATGACCCCAGAAACAGTACAATGATGCTCTGGACAATCAAGACTATGAAATTAGGAGAGTAGTGAGAAATATCTTGAAAAAGACCAGATTAGGAAAGAAGAACATGTAATTTAGGGCAGCAGTGGGAGGGCTTAAAGGAAAGGGAATTTGTATATTCCAGAAATAGACAACGCTGGGAAGACTTGTTGATTGATTTGGTTGTGGAGAGGGAGATAGAGGCAGATTTGATGATAGAGAAGATATAAGGAAGTTGTGGTCAGTTGATGAGTTGATTTTAGGATGTATTGGGTCAATTTGTCAGCAGGCTCAACGTTGGGAAACACCCTGTGGAATTGGACATTTAGATCCAAACCGTAGAGAAACAACACGATAAGATATAAATGTAAGGATCATCAGATTAGAGTCAACACTGAAGACAGTGAGAGAGGGGATGGGCCAGGTGGGCGCTGGAGAGAAAGAAGAGGAACACGGCAGGGATGGGGGGAAAGGAGTTACGACAGGAAATAGAAGATGCAGACTTAACAACAGCTGTTTTGATTTTCTTAAATATAGAAGAATCTCTGTATATTGTGGATTAAAGGAAGGAAGCCAGAGAGGTGGGAACACTGTGTAAAAGACAGAGAGTATGATCGATTTGTCATGGTCTAAGTCGGAGTGGGCTCTAGAGGGCGGGAAAAATTTAACTTTTAGAGGAGTGGGATACACACTTGTTTTAAGACAGGAGAAAGAGGAAAAATGGGAGAGACGTTTGGGAGAGGTATAGAGGGGTAGTGGAGGGATAGTTGCTGTGTTTTCAGTGTTGTAAGGAGAAGATGAATTGGAGATATCTAGCAAGTGGTGTCTGGAAGAGAAGGAGATAATAGGGCAGATAAAAGAGATGACAAAGGAAAATAAGAGCAACAGAGGACAAGGAGAGAGAAAGATAAGGTGGAGGTGTCTGTGGGGACAAGCGTTTGAGAAAAATCAGTGCCATTTTGAATTCTTTTCACTGGTTTTCCAGTTTATAATTATATGATGCTCCGTACACCCTAATCCAGAATCTGTCTCATCTTTTTAAGATGCTATTGTGTTAAGACTTACAGTTAGTGAATACAGATGACTTTAACAATTGTTTTATTTACGTAGTCTGCAGAGTAGCTCATTACTGACCTGCCCCAACAGAGCCTGGGAAGAATGAAAATATGATGCCAGGCTTTTCTAAACTATCGAGATACCAAATGGCATCAATTTTGTCGTTCTTTTCTTGCTTTTCTTTTCTTTTCTTTTTTTTTTTTTTTTTGAGATAAGATCAAGCTCTGTTGCCCAGCTAGAGTGCAATGGCATCATCATAGCTCATAGCTGTGGGCTCAAACTCCTGGGTTCAAGGCATCCTCCTGTCTCAGCCTCCTGAGTAGTTGGGACTACAGGCATGCACGACCATGCCCAGCTAATTTTTGTATTTTTTTGTAGAGACAGTGTCTCGCTATGGTATTCAGGCTGGTCTTGAACTCCTGGCCTCAAGTGATCCTCTCGCCTCAGCCTCCCAAAGTGCTGGGATTACAGGTGTGAGCCACCGCACCTGGCCAATTTTATCTCTTTTCAACAAAGCTTTATTAAGAGCTTACTAGATGCCAGACAATTTTCTAGGCCTCAGGTTAGCAAACTACAGCCCATGTGCTAAATTCAGCTTGCTGCTTGTTTTCACAAATGAAATTTTATCAGAACACAGCCGTGCTCATTCATTTACACATTATCTCTGGCTATTTTTGTAGTTGAGTGGCTGCAATAATACCACATGGTCTGTACATAGTATAATATGGTCTATAAAGCCTAAACTATTTGTTAAATCTCCCCATACAGAAAGTTTCCTGAATCCTGTGCAAAAAGTTGTACATCAGTAAACAGAGTAACGACTTATATACTCATGGAACTTTGTCTAGTAAGGCATTCATTTTCAAATGATGATGGAAATTTTTATATCTTTACTCTGAGCCATTGCAAATAAAATGTGATGCACTGAAAGGCAATATCAACCTAATTCCAAACCATCAGGATGTCATGGTAAAAGACAAAAAAAGAAACTCTGTTTGGGAGACTCAAGGCTTACCATATCCCCATAGTATTGATGAGTAGGTTGTTTTCCAGATGAGTAGGTGGTTTCCGTGTCCTTAGACAGCAACCTTTCTTCCTTGTAAAGCTCAGACTGCAGAGAGCGCTTTTGGTAGCATGTACCTTTCCAGTGCTGCTGGAGAGCAAATGACAGGAATCAAGGTGTTCTTGGTTAATGCCCACATTCTCAAGAAATTTCTATGTGGGTAGGTGTGCACTGTTGATTTTTAAATTGTACATTAGCAGAAAGAATGTAGACTAACTGAATTATGGCAGTTGGAAAAGAGGCCGCTAGCTGCCTCAATCCATTAAATGCTGACAGAGAGAGACAGAGAGAAAGGAAAAAATAAAACCCTTTTTCAGCATATCAGGTGTGTTCCAGTTTTAATGAAGAACCAGCTCTTCCATTTGGGACTTTAAAAAGGGCAAACTAGACTAGACTGTTTTCATCTTGTACTCCTTTGGAATTAAATTCAGACAAACTTTGCTTAACTTAGGCATGTCTAGCCCAAAGGAGGAAGATGGTTATTATGTTCTAATACTTGAATATTGTCTCCATGTATCAAAATCAGGTCACTCATTAGTAACTGAAGCAACAATCAGTGGATAATATCCCAGTTTGAGGCAAAATAGTGAGAAATGTCTGCATCAAGGAATCATAACTAGTATTTTACGTAAATAATGGCTTTTTATAAAGCTTTATACCAACGTAAAAATCAGTGACAACTTTGTCAATTTCTTGGCTTGTGATATTGAAAGAGGAGCTCAGGACCAGAGTTTAGCCTGTTTCTCATGGAAACAAACAACGGGGGAAGTTGCAAATGTGATCATAGTTTACATTTTATCAATTCATAAAACCTTTATTATTTTATTTACGATTTATCAATCTACAAGGGTCAAGAAGGATGAGAAAATGGAAGGGTTTAGTGTGGAAAATCTTAATAACTTTCACAAGATTCTAAATTTAAGGTGCATGTTTATGTCAGTCCCACAATGTGACAATAACCTCTATATAATATTACTCAGGGCCTGCTTATAGTAACACTGTACAGTATTCACTTAAGATCTTAATGCATGTTAAGGTATTAATGAGGGTCGTATAGCATAACAGTCTGTGAAGTTGTAGTGCGGGATATAAAGCAAACTTCATGTAATATTATCTAAACACAGAAGGTTTCATTTTCTGATGGAAAGACTACAGGACTGGACAACAAAATAGCTGTGTTCTAAAATTATTTTACCATCTATATCACGTACAATTTTTATTTTACTGCCATGACTCATCTTTTCTAAACGAGAGAGTGACAATAATTCTATTTTGTATAGATTCGGTTAATATAAAAAATTAGCTAAAGAAGTCTACTTTAAGAAAGAAAGACATTGTAGAAAAAAAGCATTTGTTAAGTTATTATGATATATCATGAAATCTAACCACCTTCAGAATCAGTCTAGAATGTACTTATATTCTTTCTGTTATTACTGCACATGCATTCATTTTATTCAACATAAAACAAATGGGGGAAGACAACTAGATTTTCTTTCCAGATGGTATGAAAACAGCAAGGTCAGACTTGAAGAAAGGCTGTCCCTTTTTACCGAGCACTTAAAATTTATCACCTCTCATTTAGGTTATAAAACATGTTGTTCATATTTTTCCCGGATTCTTGGGCTTCTAACCCATGGGTAGAGAAATGTGTGGATTTTAGAAACTGATCTGCTCTTTCTCGTCTACTAAGTATCGATGGTTTGCTTCTTCCCCTACTCTTCTCCTAGATTTGTATTGATTTCTTTCTTTCGGGTTTCAGATTAGCATAGCAATATGCTGCAATCCCAGAATTTACTGGCAGAAGTGGAGACCAAGCAGCTCGTTTTTCAAGGACTTTGCAGTCTGTTCCCTGCCTTAGCCCGCTCCAAGAGTTAGTTCTCCTACGACTTCTCAATATTTTCATAATTAGCCGCCCAGAATTTTCATAATTTGTAAACACAGTAAAATGGCTGTCAGACATTCAGTATGGTGGAAAGTGGAGGGGGAAGAAAGACCCGCTTCCTTAAACCATTTACATTTGACTTGGGGAGAAAGCTGGGCCCGTGCCCACAGCAGTTAAATGATCAGGCGCACGACTCAAAGTGATTTTTCTTGAGGTGTCACTACCACACACAACCAGCATGTGTTCTTTCTTGGCTCAGGCGGGCTTTGCTGATCTTCCAGAACTCTGAAGGCTGTACCCCAGCCCCAGTTTTACATCCATTTTTCTCTGCCAAGGCGAAGGCGGCAGAAACCACACGTGTTTTTCTTTCTCCCCTCTCTGGGCAGAGCTGATTGCCTCCGGATGAAGCATCTTCCACCTCAGTGAGCCTTGGTATTTCGCCTGGCACAATGGCCAGGATGGATATGGCACGGAGAGGGGGGTGCACAATGGAAAACAAGTCCTCACGGTAACTCGAGTTGAAGCTGCCAGGCGACGGTGCCTTCTCGCCTTCCGAGTCCAAGCTGCGAGCTGACGAACTGAACTGTTGAGCAAGAAAATGTTGGGAAAAGCAAAAGCAAAACCAAAGAAAGATGGAAAAAAAAATCAAGGAGGATCCAAAATATACTGTTAACTAAGTAAGAAAAAACCAAAATGAGCAAGATAGGAGGAACTCTGCAGATACCCAGGCAGAATATAGGATTCATTGATGGTTTTTCAAAATGTAGTTCCAACTTATTTCACACAGACACACACACTGATAGATTTAATAATTAATTATGGTGTCCAACACGTTTACTTTTTTTTTTTTACACAAATTTTTATTTCTTACATCTTGCTTCTTTTCTCTGAATTCTTTTATTTTGCTGAAGAGTACACATTAGTGACTTAAAAAAATAATCTTTGGAGATATTTACACCTGAACATGTCTTTGTTTTTGCCTCCATTCTTGATGAAATGATAGTTTTTTTTTTTTTGTAAGGAATCTTTGCTCTCTAATCTCTGTGTCTTCATTCTTCCAATCTTACTATTTAATATGATGCATCTAGCTGAGGTATTTATTTAATTCTCTTCTGAAGTTAGTGTGCAAATTTAGTCTGAGGGTTCATATATTTATTTTTCTGATTCTTCTTATTATTTCTATAAAAAATTCTTCTCTACTATTCTCTGTTCTCTGCTTCCAGGACTTCTCCATGTTGTTTAACTTGTTTCATATTTTTAACCATTTTTTTTATGCTCTAGGTATTACTTTCTGACTCACTAATTCTGTTTTAGACTAGGTCAAGACTAATCTTTATCCTGTGCATTAAGTTTGTTTTTATTCTATTTCATATTTCATTTTAAATGATTTTGAATTGTTCTGTTTTTATATTTGTCTATTCTCGCATCATATCTGCCTGCTTTTACTTCAAAAATTTTTTTCTTCTTTTTTATGAATGATTTTTGCTACTTTCTTTGGCTGAAGATTTTAAACATAACTTAATTTAATGTAATTTCAGACTGCTCTATCATTTGCTTTCTGTCATTGCAGGAGTGTGAATTCTTTTGGTGACAGTGTTGGTCATCTTTCTTAATGTAAACTTTTCATATGTGCTTTGCGATTTTAGACCGTATACTTAGTTTAGTCAGTGGATATTTTTTTTTCTCTCTCTGGATCTCCTCTTCCTATCCAGTAGTTCTGAGAATGACTCCTCTGGCCACTCACGGTTTTACTCTGGTGGTGCTAATATATAATTTGGAATAATACTGATAGTCTCTGAGTCAGCAGTTGGTTCCATCCAGGTCGTTGTCTTTTTCTGTGCCTGCCTCTGGTCCTGCACATGGACCCAGGCAGCTTTGTATAAGTGGCAATCCCAGGAAGCAATCCAGCCCCTTCGCATTGGTGGCAGTACCCACACAAGCCACTGGCTTCGTACAGTATTATCTGGCACCAGTCTCCCACCACATGAGGGATTCATGGTATCTCTATTAAACTATGGAAATCAAACTTCAACACAACACTGCTGTTTTATTCCTGGAGCTCAGTGGTACTATTATAGTTATTTATCCTCTGCTTTCCATAATATGTTTCTGTTCTATTTCAAGTTCTTAGAAATGTCCATCTAGCAAGTAAACAACCCTATGCTTTCTTCCCTTTAGTGTTGTTGCTAATCACTGCTGTATGTTTGAAATGGTGTGATAAATAAAACATGGTTTCTGCGACATGAGGGCTGGAAGTCAAAGCCTGTCATTTTTTTTCATTATCACAAACATCTGCCCTGCATTGGACAATGAGGTCATCTAGCTCCTAGTGTAGTTTCAGTTAAGTGGTGGGAACAGAAACCGAACTATGAACTTCTTTCACTCTTGTGCAATGACATTGTTCTCTTTGCTTACCACCTTTTGCTCATACCACAACTTCCACAGTTGCACCCAGTTTGTTGAACAATACTAAGAAGTTACTCAGACTTTCTTTAAGTTTTGTCGCATTATGATTTCATGCTAAAATAATGGGTCATTAGGTCGGAGAGGTGAGAGATGGGACTTGTTTTGGCCTCCGTTGTAGATGTTTGCTGATTCAAAGTGCTGTCTACCAACTATGTATCCCTCTTCTTCCTAACACAATCCTTGATTCCCCTTGTAGAGAAGGCCCCCTGTGTCCTCTTCCATGAAGTGTAATGCCTGGAATAACTGAAAAGATGCTTCTCTGCATCACCAGCATGTCAGAAGTCCCCCAGAATTTAGAAAAACTGGGAAGTCAACAAATCTCCAGAACATTTCTGATAGAGAAAGACATAGCATATTGAGTATGGAGGTCAGCACAGGCCCTTAGGAAGATACCTGAATGGCAGAACTAACCAGCACGTTATCAAGCCTCACCCCCACCACCAGTTAGAAGATTGAGGGCCAATACTTGGGTCCTTTGGAGGTGAGCAAGATGATTACTCAGGTGGTCTTCTAAATTCAGTTTCCTTGGTCCATATGTATTCATTCTGTGATTCAATACATACTGACCCAGAGAGGCCCCAGTCACCCTCGTGTGATAAAGAAAGTTCAGAATCGGTGGGGTCGTGATGGCTATTGCTAAAACTTGGCCACTGAGAATTTAGAATCCAGAAGAGCAATCCCGGAAACAGCGCTCTTATTGGTAGACAAAGATTGTCAACCAGACATAACTGGCAACATCACAGCTCCATCCCTTATGGTCAAGGTCATCTGAAGAAGGTCCTCGTGTCTTTAACAATTCAGCATCCTTCACAGATTCTTACCTACAGCCTAGGTCCAACTTTAGCATGCATAGGAATTACCTGGAGGGCTTGTGAAAACCCAGAAGGCTCAGACCCATTTCCAATTTCTGATTCAGTGCATCTGAAGCAGGCTGAGAAATTGCATTTCTGCTAAGTTTTCAAGTGCTGCAGATGCTGCTTGTCTGCAGACCCCACTTTAAGCACCTGATCTAGGCTACAGGTAAGTTTATTTGCATTGGTAGGAACTCAAGAAATCTACAATTACAACTTCTACCCTATATGCTTTACCTCTGTACCTCTGTTCCTTTTTTCTTTCTTCTCTCTTTTTTTTTTTTTTTTTTTGGCTCAGATACTTTTTTTTTTTAATCATGTTGTCTTTCACCTTAATTTTTCCTTCCTTCCCGGGCTCAGTTATTTTCAGTGAAATTTTAGTCACCTCATCTTACTCGATAGTATCCTCTGTATCTGTGGCACGGTGTTTTTGTCTAAAATATGAATCTGATCATTTCCCTAATTAAAACCTTTCAAAGATGTTCTAACTGCTTAGAAATATATTGTAAGGGAAGCCTCCTGCCTGTTTCTCAGCTTTCTACTTTGATTTATCAGCTAGGATGCCCTCATTCGCAAGGAATAAAGATAACTGAGTCAGTTGGCTCTTGATGCATAATGGGTTCATTGCAAAACTCAGTGGCTTAAAACAATAAACATTTATTATTGGTCATGAGCCTATGGGTCATCTGGGCAGGTTTTCTGGTCTTGGCTGGGCTCACATACATCTGTGGTCAGCTGGTGGTTGGGTAGGCAGCTCTGCTGATTTTGGCTTGGCCCTCCCTCATGTTTGGGTGTCGGCTAACTGTAGACTAGTCTAGGACAGTCTCCGCTGAGACAACTCGGCCCTCTTCCATGTGGTCTTTCATTATCTAGAGGCCGGGCCAGGCTGATAGCTATGACAGTGGCAAGGGTCTTGTCACATTCTATTGGATAAAGCAATTTCTGTAGTCAACGTGGGCAGATCCTACAAAGCTTCAAGGCAAAGAGCATGGATGGATCCAGAAACATCCTTAATTGGGACCATCAATGCAGTCAACCTGCCATAGTAAACAATATAAAATTTGCTTAAATCTTTCATTAATTATCTCACATGATGGGAAGCCAAGATGCAGTGTGGACTACAGAGTTGGTTGACTCAGGGACTCAACAATGTCATCAAGAACATGGACACTTTCCAACTTTTCTCTCAGTCTGTTGGCTCATCCTCAGGCTGGCCCATTTCAAGGTCTCAAATGGCTATCAGCAAGAATTGAAGAAATATGCCTCAGTATTCAAATCTGATGGATGATTTTATCCAAGAGCTCAGAGAAAGCCTCTCCTGTGTTGCACTGGTTCACATTGGCTTATGCCTCCCCGTTTCTAAACCAATCCCTTGCCTTGAGTTGCGAGTGAGAGACTTCCAGACCAAAAGTGGCTTAAACAACTAAGGCCATCATTTGCCTAATATACAAAAAGTCTAGACTTAATCTCACAAAGAAGATTAGAGTTATGGTAATTCTGGGATAGGTTCATCAGATTAACAATGTCATAAGGAAGTACCACTCCTCCCATTTTCTTTTTCTATCACCCTCAAGGCTGACGTTGTCTCCCCTCATGCTACAACTCTAACTAAGCATTATGTACTTACTCAACACCCAAATGCAGGAAGAAAGGATATGGGTAATAGAACTACATAGTATGCAGACAATTCCTGTCCCTGAACAGATTCCCCCTACTGTCTAATTGGCTAAATTGCTAGTACTCCCGGCTTCAAGGGAAGCTGGAAAATGAGCATCTGTATCTGCTCTCTCTCTCATGGGAAGCAAACTATTTCAGTATCAATGAAGAAGCTAAAAATTATTATTGTCTTCGCAAAACTTTTTGCCTTACAAATGTCAGCACAACAAAATGCTGTCTCTTTAAGCAAAGGTCTATGCAATGCTAATTACTTGGTGATCAGGCACTTGAATTAAATAGACAGTTGAGGGTGTGGATATTTCTTATCCTATTACTAGAGGACAAAGACATATTTATGAAAAGCAGAAAGAAATAGGTGAATTCAGGCATTTCTGGTAGATTAAGACATGGGTTGTATTTGGAAAGAATTTTCAGTCTTAAACTTTTATTCATTGTCTGTGATTGAATCACAAGTGAATGTGACTAAACACGTATCCCCTCTGAAGTCCAGTGTCTGTTGTGAAGTTTGTCTTAGTCACCATCCTCTTGCAAGTAACCCTTCCACTCACAGGACTTATGTGTAGAAGCATCTGGTACTCTGATGTCAGGGCATTGCACACAAGCCACCCCTGTTTTGGCTCGGTAGAAAGTGTCCTGTAACTTTTTTCTATTCTTCTATCATTCATTCATCACATATCATTGGATTGTTTGATGTACAGCCCTCTTCTGGAGTTCCCGTCACTTAGAAAGAATCATAAATTCATTGTAAGTTCTACAAATGAGTTGTTGAATGAATATGTTATCCTTCCCAAGTTTTCCGTTGCATCTGATCAGACTTATACTCAACTCAAAGGACAAGATGGTTAAAGGAACAGTTTAGGGACACAGAGGTCATCACATCCCTTAGCATATAAGTAGTATTAAAAATCTACATGATAGATTTTTGGGCACAGACTTCCTTATGTTGCAAAGATTTCCAATTACATGTTATATTAACAACAGATTCACCAGCTCCTAAACAGTGCTCTCACATTCTCCTCGTTGGTGCCTTAAAAAAAACATAGCTAAGGGAAAACATTGAAAACTTTCTGGCTAAGAGCATGTTACCAGACACCCTATCTTGCTTATTTTCCCCTAATGGAATACAAATGATGAGTTATGAGTCACCCATCACCATTCACCATCCTAAGCTCAACTATCAAATGCTGGCTTGGAGGAATGAGAGGCATGTGGTTCAGAAGAAGAGGGTATGTCAGAGAAGCCCAGATACAAAGGGTACCTGAAGGTCAGTAAATGCTTTTCCCTTGTTAGTTAAGCCAGAGCTTCCTTTTTGAGGGGGCTGTGATTTCAGCCTCTTCAGTTAGGAGCTTAGTTGAACAACGAGAATGATTAGTTCATTTCCTGGTTGGAGTTTATTGTTGCAGGAATGGTTTTAATATACCCAGGGTTTTGGCTTTGGTTTTTGCTTTCAAACTCCAGCAAGTCTTGAATTGTTTATTGAATCTATGTTGAGAAACAGAGCACAGAGATGAAGCTAATAATTGGCAAGAGTCCCAATCCTTGTGTCATTATGGTCATTAATTAGGGTAAGGGTAATGTGGGGAAAGCATTGCTGATTTGAATCACTTGTTTCCAGATCTTTTCTTGGGGGAGGGGTTTTAACGAGCAACTCTATTTTTTTTTCCTTTGGTATGCAAACATAGAGATTGCACTAGGAAGCAGAAATGATGCAAACTTAGTAGATATTTTATTTCATTGGCAAATTAGCCAAAGGAGAATAAACCAAGCCTTTTCTTGATCATTATTTCCACCCAAAACCTCATCAATCAGTCATATACTTAGTATAAGAGAATCTTTATTGAAAATTCACAGTAATATAGTCACTTTGCTGCATATTCCACTCACTTTCTTCCTATGTAACTAGAGGCTGATGTCATATTTTATTTGGAGGGTGTGTCTGTTCTATCAGAGAAGGAACAGTTTCCCACTGTATCGTAGAAGGGCTTGACTCCTTCACAGTAGGGGAGAGGGTCCTGGCCCTGTGACCCCCCAGGAGCTCTGCATCTTAGAAACCCGGATAAACATTGACAAGTTTTTCTTACTCTCCCTTATATTTTTCTAATTGATGGAAATTTCCAAAGTATCCCAATTCAGATTTGTGATAAGTATGGACATAATGTTATCTCACACATGTTGAGTGATATTTATTTTTTCCCTAGGTGTGTCCATGGTGGCAGGTGGCATGGTGAACGGGGAGAACATTGTGTTCTAGTCTGAGCACATTTATATTTCTTTTCAGCTTAGTTACTTACGGAGTGAAATAGTAAAGTGGAAGGTAGCTTTAGTGGATACTGAAATATACAGTAATACAGCATGGACAAAAAGAGTATAGAATTAAAGTTCTGAAGATACTCTTTTGTCGATGAGATGGCCTCCATTTTTTATGTCTCTTGCAACATATTCAGGTGCTCTATTTTTTCACTTTGTGTCCAGACGAAATGATGGCATGTAGCACAAGGTCTCTGTCGGGAGTCCTTAGAAGCAATGGCCTTCATGTTACCCTTTGTTAAAGTATTTACACGGAAACCTCAGGAGGTTTTTAATTGAAAATGTTAGTGCATGGCAGGGTGTGGTGGTGTTGTCTAATATGTACTAATGACAATGGAGTGTGTGGGTGTAATATATGGCAAGATCCCACAGGGCATCTATCTTCAGCCACTTGGTGTGCCAGGATTGCTCACCACACCCTATCTTGGTTTGGAAACTCTTCACAGAACAGGATACTCCCAGGCCAAAGTCTAAATGAGTCCTGTTCTCTAAATAGGAAAAGTGTCCATGAAACCAAATCCACTCCCATTTCTAGTGTCCGGCCTATTGGGATATAGACAGGGAACTCAGACTCCAATATTTAGCCTATTTTCTCTGTAGGTGGGAGTAGTCAGAGATCACCATTGAAAGAGAGTCGATGCCTGTGTTTGGGAGGGCATTGAGAGGCACTTCATTTTGCAGCCTTGCCTTGGAAAGACTTCCCTATTTATATAAATATTATTGCATCTTTTCATCTACATTTACAGATGTCATTAAAAATTGACTGGCCTATAGTAATACCTGAGCAACTTAATTCTATCCATAGAAATTATCTGAAAATTAAAAAAAAGTGTGTGTGTGTGTGTGTATGAGTGAGAGAGAGAGAGAATGGGGGTGGGGAGAAAGAGAGAGAACAGGGCTGGGGAAGAGAGAGAGAGAGAGAGAGAGAGAGAGAGAGAGAGATATTACTTGGCATAGATTAAGATCTTCAGGAATGTAAGCAGTTAGCTACAGAAGCTAGAGTGGCCAAAGTGACCTCTCATCCTTCCCTTTTCCACTCTTCCCTTAATTAGAATCCTATGCTTAAAATCTGGATCTTCATAGATATTTCTTTTGATTTTACATGAGTTTCATCTGTGCAGAATATTTCTTTGGAAATGGGTCATGTCATTCATAGTTAGGCAGCTAATCATAAGATTACTGGGGTTTCTAGCCTAACGGTAGCAGCAGTTGTCCTAGAGCTGGGTCTCTTTGGCAGTTACTATTCAGTATTTGTGCAAGAAAGCGCTGACATTATCTTTCCTTGAAAAACATAAAATGTAGTTTAGAAGAATGACATAGAGCACTAGAATGTCCCATGCAATCTCCTGTGGTGCCCTCATTTAATTCCATAACAAAAATAGAACATCACTAGCCCATTGCCCAAATCCTGACATTAGTAACTGAAAAATGTCTTACGAGTGTGTTCTCTTGCTGCTTCTCCATTGCCAACATCGACCACTACCTGCACTGCCTGCAGTAACCTTCCAACAGGTCTGTCTTATTCTTCTCTTGCCCGACTCCCATTCACTTACCATAGAGTGACCACTGAGCGTGCGCTTTCAGAAATAGAATTGGATCCTGTCATTTCTTCTTAAAACACTCTGATGGTTTCAAACTGCTCTCTAGTGATATCTAAGCTTTTCACTGGCCTCAGATCCCCCACATAGTCTGGAAAATGACTGTCCTAGCATCCCATCCCTTCTGCCTCCATAGCTTTGTGCTGTGTTTTTTCTGTCCGGAATGCCTTTTTCCTGTTCTTCCTGCTGCTGTTTCCTTTTTCTTCTCCGTATTTCAAATACCGTACAAGTTGTGTACACTTGATTCGGTACCCGACCAGAATCCAGACCCTGACTTTTCTGATTGACTCAGAAAACTCCTACCACGGATAATCAGATGTCCATCAACAGATGCCTAAACTGAGCAGGGCTTGTGTTTGCTGTCTTGGGAAAGCTGAGAGAACAGGAGAAAGATTAAAGAGCCTCTCTCATCTTGGGTCTGTTCTGTCAACGGGTTAGTCAAATATCTCCTTTGTAAATGCAAATTATCATGCAAACTGGTGTGGTACTAAATGTGAGAAGACAGGAATGTTTGGAGGAATGCCTGAATAAAATGAATCATTTACAGTGTAGCTGTAGGTTTAACTTTTTTTATTATAGTAATAGCTAAATGTGTAACTAGATGGCTTTCAGACCAGTAGGACATCATAGAGTGCCTTGGGACAGCAGGTTCTCAATAAATTATCTTGAACAGAACATGTAAACACTAGAAGCACAGGGTTTCTATGTAGATAACTATATTTCAATTTTGTAGTACCCTGCTTGTCGCAAATAGAGAGTACATTTTATTTGCATATCCTGTTTTAAAAATCTAGAGCTCGTGAATATTTGAGGACTGCTTGCTTATTGCAAAGTGAACCGATAGACACAGAGAGTTCATTACCCTCTGCTTCATTCGATGTTTCCTGTTTTAAAATTAATGTTCTTATCTACAAAAACGAGAGGGTGAGAGAAAGGCAGATCTGATGTGGGGAAAATGGGCACATTTTTTAAACCAGTTTTTCTTTTTTCCTATATGTTTATTTATTCATTTGTCATTTTAAAAAAGAACAAATAGGAAGAAATTTATCCCATCTTATATCTTATGTCACAATGTGCAAAATATTAAGCAGATTATGGAATATTAACGCTACATTGATTATCTGTACTAGGGATTGGCAAACTCTTCCTGTAAAGGGCTGGATAGTAGAGATTTTAGGCTCTTCAGACCATATGATTGCTGTTACATCCTCTTTTTTTCTTTCCCTTCTCTCCCTTCTCCTCCTCCTCCCTCTTCTTCTTTTGTAACTCTTTAAAATGTAAAAAAATAATTATTAGCTCATGGCAGGGCAGCGATCTGAGGGCCAATAATCTGGCCTGCAGGTAATCCCCAATCTGTACAAAGATCCAGTTCAGTTTACAAAATTCAAAATCAGACAGAGACTGTAATCTGAAATTGTTGTAAATATAGTGACAGCAAAATTTTAAACTCTAAAACTATGGGAAACTTTATTCTTCTAACTATAACCAAGGAAAAATTAGAATATACATTTGCACAGTGACAGAAAAAATAAAACCAGAAATAAGCACCAATTCAGATACACCCACATTTCCTACTTTCTTGTGCCTTCTGGGTGAGCAATATAGAAACTGATTGCACTTCTAAATTTATGGCCAGGATTTCTAAGTTTTGAGTTAGATTACAGGTGAGAGAAAAATATAGATGCTTCACGTTATCATGGGAAAGAAAGATGACAAATTGTCCTCCACAGTGTCTGAGGAATGTGATTAATGGATTCATTTTTCACTAGTCCATGTACTATTGGTCTGTGCATGCAGAGAGCAAAGCACTAGTATTCATAAGAATTGTCGCCAGTGGTGTGATGATAAACCTGCTCTCTAGAAAAATTTTTTAAAAAGTATTTGCTGATTTTCGTGGTGTGAATACTCCCACCATGGCCCATTTCAAGCTATCAGTGGTTTAATAATCAGCTGGATAAAATTCTTGACTATGTAATAATCAGTTGTTTGAACTGGTAGGACGATACTTGTTTTCTATCACCCAGTTAAGAGAGTGTTTTCTATGTCTTAGGATAATTTCTTTGAGAGCTATTCCTTATTATGGCAGATTGACTTGTGTTTGATCAGTAATTTTAAGGAAACAATATGGAAAACTGACCATTGTTAAATTTTGAAAAGCATTATGTTCTATTCTAATGCTTGGTAGACTATAGCCCATCGTTCAAATCTGGCCTAAGCATAACCCATCAGCGAAGAATGTCTTTTACATTTAAAAAAAATTGTTTAAAAAAAGAAGAGGGAAGAGAGTGTTGAACAGAGACAATGTGCAGCCAGCAAAGCCTAAACTATTTGGCTCTTTATAGAAAAAAATATGCTGACTCTGTTGTGCTTTATCAGCACCTGAATTAAAAAAATAGAACATATTTCAGTCTCCTATGGAAGGCATCCAGTTATTAAATAAAAATCTAAAGACAATATCACATTCTGAAAATAGGACAAGAGAGGTAAAAATGTGAGTATAATTAATAGTGGTGGATATGCTGATCTGTTTCACGATAGTAACCTTTTTACTATGTATATACGTACCCCATAACATCGTGTTGTATATCTTAAATATATACATAACAAAATTTATTTTAAAAATATGTTGACAAAAGTAGAGCAATATAAATAACTCAAGTTACATTATTTGTTTTTGCTTGGAAAGACTTGCCATTTTATTCCCTAAAAATAGAAGTTGAAAAGTTTTGCCAGTCTTTGGAATGGCAACAGTGTGGAGCTACTAGAACTTTCATCACAGTAGTTCATTGCTTATAACATTAGCCAAACCCTTGCTCTGTCACCCAGCAATATCTCTTATGTTCACCAAGAGAAATGAAAACACATGTACACAAACAGATTTCTATAAGAACGTGAACACAGCTTTATTCATGAGAGCCCCAAAGGAGAAGGAACTCAAATGTTTATCAACATGTGAATGAGTAAACAGATTGTGGTATAGTCTCATAATGGAATACTACTCAGCAATAAAAAGACCGAATTGCTGTTACGTGCAAAAACATAGATGAATTTCAAAGACGTACATTGAGAATGGAACCCAGATTGGAAAGATTTCGTGCTGTGTGATTCCATTTTCTGTAAAGGACCAAGATAGTAAATATTTTTGGCTTTGCAGGCCACACAGTTTTTTGTAACAACCACTTAACTCTGCTGTTGTAGCACAAAAGCTGACACATAAATGAATGAGTGTGGCTGTTACAATAAAACTTTATTTTGGACACTAAAATTTTAAATTTCATAAACATTTTATGTGTCATAAAATATTAATATTATTCTTTTTTCCCCCATTTATTTAAACATATAAAAAATATTTGTAGCTTTGGACCTTACAAAAAGAAGTTGTGGAACGTAATTTGCAAACACTTTTTTCTAGCCCAGATTGTGCTAACATGAATGCCGGAAAGCAGATAAGTAGTTGCCCAAGGCCAGGAATGAGGTGGGGTTGATTGCAAAGGGACACAAGGGTAGTTTTGAGGAGTGCTAGAAATGTTTGATATCTTGATTAAAGTGGTGGTAACACAAGAACATATATTTGTTAAAACTCGCCAACTGCACACTTAAAATAGGGCATTTTATTACATGTAAATTATACCTCAATAAAGCAATAAAGTTGATTTTTCAAAAGAAAAAGGAATAAACTGCAGCTAGCTATAGATGTATTTATTTCACCCTTATTCTCCCAAAAAACTTCCACCACCTTGAAGGCTATTTCACACACAATGAGCCTAACTTAGGAGGTAACAGAATTTTCTCAGGTGACTAGACATCAGTCAGTTTTTTGGGCAACATTTAGGGGTGGGGAAATGTGAAGGCAAGGAAAAGAATGAACTGATTATCGAGCTCTTAACTAGTAATGCTCGAATCTATAGTTTCATGGTCCAACTCTACTGGTAAGATACATATCACATTTAGAACCTTTTAAAAATTAATTTGATTCAGAGCTGCTGATTTTATCATCATTAAGATATACTGTACAATCATGGAAATGTGCTTAGAAATGGAGAAAACCAAAAAAAGCTTTAAAATATTATATTGACATAAAGGACAAAGGAAAGTCACATAACAATACCATCAATAATTAAGCCTAATATCAACTTAACTCTAATACTAGTACTGTGCTAAATGCTTTATCTGTATTATCTAATTAAATCCTCAAAACGTCCTTCTGACGTCGATGCCTTTGTTCTCTTCATTTTCACGTGGAAAAAGTGAGATTTTAGCGCGGTGAACCAGCATGCTTAGACACGCACAAATTGAAGCCAGGATCTCTAACCCAGGAAACTTCAGCTTGATAAGACAGAAAACAAGATTTTCTTGCCCAAAATATTTGATTAGAACGACAATAAAAAGACTAGAAATTCTGGCTCTAAATCCTTTTGGGATTTAAAAGTTTGAGAATGTAAGTTTCATCATTTTCTAAGCACCGTACTTTAATGCCTGGCTCTTCCCAAGTGTGCAAAAAATGTCTGTGGAATGAAAGAATTGTTCCCACATATTTCGGCCTTAACTCCTTAGTGAACGTGTTTCTCATAATTTAAAAATTATTTTTTATTAAGGTAAAAGCTACACAAGATAAAATTAACCATTTTATTTATTGATTTTTATTTCAGAATATTACGGGGGTACAAAGTTTTGGTTACATGGATTGCTTTTGCACAGCTCGAGTCAAAGTATAAGTGTGCCCATCACCCAGGTAGTGCACATTGTACCTCTTAGGTGTAATTTCACCCATCCCTTCTCCTCCCTCCCACCTGCATGATTTCTGTTGAGTTTTACCTCTGTATGTGCTCAGGAGTGCTGATCGGTTAGTTCCAATTTAATAGTGAGTACATGTGGTGTTCTTTTTTCCATTCTTCCAATCCTTCACTTAGGAGAATGGTCTCCAGTTTCATCCAGGTTGTTACAAAAGGTATTAATTCATCATTTTTTCTTAGGGCTGAGTAGTACTCCATGGTGTACATATACCACATTTTATTAATCCACTCGCGAATTGATGGGCACTTGGGTTGATTCCACATCTTTGCGATTGTGAATTGTGCTGCAATAAATATTCGACTGCAAGTGTCTTTTTGGTAAAACGGCTTTTTTTCCTTTGGGTAAATACCTTGTAGTGGGATTGCTATGTCAAATGTTAGGTCTACTTTTAGTTCTTTGAGGATTCTCTATACTGTTTTCCATAGAGGTTGTACTAATTTGCAGTCCCACCAAGAGTGTACAGTGTACCATCCAGTGGCATTTAGTATAGCCACAGTGTTTTGCAACCATCACCTCTGTCTATCTAGTTCTCTTTCTCTAATTTTCAAAGTAAGTATCAACTTTAGAGTTTATGAATTACTTTTATGTCTTCCAACCCAGGACAAAAATGTATATCCAACCAGAAATGTTTTTGATCATAACTGCTGCCATGTTTGAGGCTTACGGGTCTGGGTACCACAAGCATACCCTCCCAGCTGTTGAATGAAGAACACACTCACAAGTCAAGACAATCTTTTTCAAGATCAGGCGTTTGTGGGTTACTCAAGCTGCATTGCTGTTATTAGTCCAGTTGCTTTTACACTCCTCGAGTATGTCATTCCACTGCGATCACTCACAGCATTTGCTGACTTGATGGGAAATGAGTAAGAGTGTTTCATTCAACCAAAGCATGTCTGGGACTGGGCTACAACTCTTAGAGTTCTCTTCACTGTCCTTAAATAGAGATAGGGAAACTGTGATTTGAACGTAGTTGCATGCTCTCAGGTGGTTTGGAAGCTGGAAATTGTAGACACCTGGGCTGTTATATCACTCATGGGCTTGTTTTATGACCACGATTGATGCCAGATGAAAGTTGCTTGGGCAGGCTGCAGCATTTACCCAGGTGAGCTTATAATGGAATTCTGATAAGGACAGAGCCATTGGGCAAATCACCGCTAGGCTCTGAAAGTTCACCGGAGATTGCTGTCAACAACAGACATCTGTTTACTTCCTTGACCTTATGACAACTTACCAAATTCCCAGATATGTGCACACCGAGGATGAAGAAAAGAAAATTGAGCCTCAAATCTTCTTTTATCCATTGTCTATGCCAGTCTATTTTTTTTCTTAGAGTAAGATGCATCTGTCTGTATCAAGCTGCATTCTCATGACATTTTTGGGTACGTACTGAGAGAGGAAAGAAAAAAGAGGAAAAAAAAAAAACGGAAGAGGAAGAAAAGAAAAAAAAGAGAAGACATCTTTTATACAATCAACTCAGTCTTCCTCCCAGACCATGCACCTGTTCCTTTCAAGTTTATTTCAGGAGTGGCTAAGAAAATGATTTTATTATATTGTGACCTTCAGTCTAAGTTCCCCTTTATGAAGCAGTGGCATTAGATAGTGAGACTCCAAATATTGCAAGCACTATCAATACAGTTAAAACACATATCTGGGAACAATGGCTATTTTCATGATGGAAGAAAATTTCTATGGTTAAATAACACCCTGAGAAAACTGATTAATTTTCAAAATGTTAAAAATGTCCAGAAAAGCATATTGTGTGATTATAAAACCTAAGAAGAGGGCATTCAGTTGTGATGTCTGCTAAACTCTGTGATTACTTTTTATTTTTCCGATGTCACTCTGGTTGAGGCTTTAAAAACCAGATATCCAATTCAAACAAACTACATAAGCAGATGAATGGTCCAATTTCATTTTTATAGTGTGACTCAGCAGCTGTAGTCCATTTAAGGCAGGGAGAGCATTCTAATAATTCACTCTAATTAACTACTCCTTTCTGATAATGGGTCCTCTTGGCATAATCCACTAAAGAGAGCTTTGAAGTTGGCTCAAGTTACCAGCAGGAAATATGATAACATGTTTTGATGCTGCTTAGAAGTTTCTGTCCCCAGATATCCCCAGATAATCATCTTTCCATGATTCATACACTCATTGTCCCCTTATGACATTTTCCTGGAAAACGTTTAATCTCAGATGTTTTCTCTATTTGCCTAATGTTTTATTCTGCTACCCAGAGAGCATCATTCTATGACATGACACCACAATGAGCATGGTAAATGGGCTGCATACACAGGAAAGCATTTCAAACTATGGTAGAAATGACATTTTTATATTCCACCATTTTTGCAATGTCCATGTGACTTTCTCGGTTTATGTAAATGTTCGAGAAGTATATACATGAATGGAGAAAAGATTATTTTATGGGCCTGCTATTTTTGCCTGCTACTTCAACTACAACTCTAAATAGAGGTGATTCAGGAAAAATGTTTCTTAATAAAGAAAAATAGTGAAGATCTGGGAAGTGAAAAATAGTTTTAGGATGGTGCAGTGTTCTAACTGGACTTGACTTCAAGCGTTCTGCTGGGATGGTCATTTATTTTCTCAAGGGTTCGATTGTCATTTCATAGTGAACTCTTCAGTAATGCCACCCACTATCTGCTCTTTTAAAGTCCTAAATATATGCATTCTAAACCACAGGCTCTAATAATATTTAATTGTTATCCCCTGGTGTTGTAATTCTATGCCAATGAGGGGGTGGAAGAGTGGTAACTGTTATCACCAAGTGTAGCATTTCACAACATCTTTGGGCAGACAGAAATAACTTCCTTCTGAAGCATACAGGGACACTTTGATGTAGAACACATAGGTTCTTGCCCTCTGGAAGTCACTCATCACTGGAAAGACAGTTAATGACTTTCCCCAGATATGTGTTTCTTCCTGTACCTGTCATTCTTTAAATACTTGCCTTTTGTCATCAGCTTTTAGTCATTATTCTGCAGGGTTGAATGGCTGCAAATTCCAGAGGGAGCAGAATCACATAGTATCTGAAAACTCATGCGGCTGCACATGCTGGTGGGGCTTATGAAGTGCCCCGGCACTCAGGGTTCTATTTGCTCACATTGTTTAGACACCACTTGGCAAGGAACTCACCTTAGAAATAAAATAAAGGGTTAGAGCACACAGACGTGGCATAAGGCTGGGGTGTGGTATGAGGATCTACAATCGGTGGGTGTTTATGTATTTTAGTATTGAGAGAAAAGGAAGCAAATCAACTTTATTGAAGTATAAGTTATATGAAATAAACTGTACCCATTTTAAGTGTACATTTTGAGAAATTTTGAAAAATGTATGTTTATCTGTGTAACCACCTCCACAACCTAAATATAGAACATCTATTACCCTAACGACTGTGCCTCTTTCTAGTCAATTCCAATCCCCCAACCTCTGACCACGGGAACCACTGATTAGATTTGTCCTTTCTAGAATTTGATATAATTATAATCTCAGAGTGTGTACTCTTTTGTGTGAAGCTTTTGCCACACAGCTAATGCCTTTGCCATTCATCCCTGTTGTCTTATGTCTCAGTAGTTTATTCCTTTTAATCGTTGATTATTATTTCATTACATGGATATACCATGATTTGTTTATCCAGTCTTCTGTTGATGGGTATTGGGTTGTTTCCAATTTGAAGCCAGGACAAACAAAGCTGCTATGAATGGTCATATACAAGTCTTTTTGTAGATATGTGTTTATATTTATTTTGGTTAAATATCAAGTAGCTTGCCATGTCCTATGGTAAGTGTATGTTTACCTTTAAACGTAACTGACAAGCTATTTTCCAAGGTAATTGTAGTATTTTGCATTCCCACTGGCAGTGTGTAATAGTTCCATATCCTTGCCTACCCTTGGTACTGAGAATCTTTTCAATTTTAGCCATTCTAATGGGTTTATAATGGTACCTACTTGTAGTTTTAATTTTCGTTACTTTGATGACTGAAGATGCTGAGCTTATTTTTATGTGCTTAATGGCTATTTGTATACCTTCTTTCATGAAGGTATACATGTCCGATCGAAACTTTTGCTTATCTTTATAGGGTTATTTGATCTATTATTGAGTTTCAAGGGTTCTTTGCATTCTAGATATAATTCTTACATCAGATATATGTATTTCAAATACTTTCATCCAGTCTGTTTGCTATTTCATTCTCTTATCAGTATCTTCCAAAGGGCAGGAGTTTTCGTCCGTTGTTTTTATTTCAATGAGGTCTAATTTGCTCATTTTTCTTCTGAGTTGTGATCTTTGCGACTTATCTAAGAAATCTTAACCTACTCCAAGTTTGTAAAGATTTCCCTTCTTTTCTCATGGAAGTTTTGTTTTATTTCGGAAGCTTAGTTCTGTGATGAATTTCAAGTTGATGTTTTATATGGTGGAAGGTAAGAGTCCAGGTTCATTTTTCCATATGAATAAATACCTATCCCCACACCATTTGTGCAAAAGACTATCCTTCCCCCTATTGAATTGCCCTGGTAGCTTTATCAGAATTAATTGATCCTATATGTGTGGGTATGTTTCTGATTATCCATTTGGTTTCACTAATATATATTTCTATTTTTCTGGTAACAGCACACTTAAGAGCAAGTCTTAAAATTAAATATAGTTTCTCCAACTTTGTTCTTCTCTTTGCAGTTTTTTCTACTGTTCTAGATTATTTACATATCCATATAAATTTTATAATTGACTAGTCAATTTCTAAAAAAAATAGACTGCTATTACTTTAGTTGGCATTCCATTAATTTTATAAATAAAATTATGGAAATCTTAACATTACTGAGTCTTCTAATCCATGAAAATATTATAATTCTCCATTTATTTAGGTCTCAGCATTGTCTTGTAGCTTTTCTATGCAATGTTTGGTAGTTTTTAGTGTACAGGTCATGCACATACATTGTGAAATTTATACTTAGATAGTTTATTGCAATTGTAATAGTATTTCTAAAATTTTAATTCCTAGTGGTTCATTGGTGGTATATAGAAAAATGTTTTATATTTGCATATATTTGATAAACTTACCTAGTGCCTTTTAGCTTGTTTTGTAGATTATTTATAATTTTCTAGGTAGATAACCATATCTCCAAATAAAGAGAGTCTTATTTCTTCCTTTCCAATATATATTCTTTTTATTTCTAATGTTGTTGAATTGGGAAGAATCTGTGGCACAATGTTGAATAACAATGGAGAGAATAGATGTTGTTCATTGCCTTGTTCCAGGTCTCAGGGGGAGAGCATCGCCTGTTTCATCACTAAGTATAATGTTAGCATTATGGTAGGTTGTTTTTGTATCAAAGCCCTATAACGGGCTGGGGAAAATTCCTTTGGTTCTTCATCTCTGAAATTTTTAATCGTGAATAGGTATCAGACTTCCTCAACTTCATTTTCTGCACTTAATATGATGATGATACAGTGTTTCTTTTTTATTCTGTTAATATGGTTAATTCGATTGGCTGGTTTTTAAATGTTAAACCAAACTGACCTTTCTGTAATCACTATAAATATCCCTTAAATATTTTTATGGAATTAAGTTGTGTTCCAGTTCTATTGCTGTGTAACCATCCACTTCAAATTGATGGGTGTCAAACAATCATTTTTTAATGCTCATGGATTCTACATATAGGTCAGGGCTTGAGACAGACCACAGCAGAGACGGCATATTTTGTGTGCCTCAGCTCAGAATACTCAGAGGCCAAGGTCACTTGATATCTGAGACCTGGCCTCAATTCACATGCTTGGTGGTTGATGCTGGCTCTCTGCCAGAAGACATGTGGCCTCCCATATCACCTCATTGTTATATATTGGTATCACCTTTTATAACCTAGACCCGGAGGTTAAATGTTGTAATTCCACTACATTCTATCAAGTAAAAGCAAGTCGCAAGATCACTCAGATTCAAGAGGAAGAAAATTATATTGCATTTCTTGATGGAGTTTGCTTAGTCTTCAGCAGAGCTTGTGTGATGACAGATGCAACTATATTTGGAAAATACAATTGGCCAAAACCAGGAAAACCATCGAGGCTAGAATTTTGTTGTTGTTGTTCTGAGAAGATTTTGACTTACAATTTCAGTTTCTTTCATTGAAATATAATCACTCAGATTTTCTATCTCTTCTTGAGTCACTTTTGGTGATTTTTAAGGTATTTTTCAATTTTATGTATGTGGCCAAATGTATTGCCATAGAGTTGCTCATAATGGTCCATTATTATGTTAGTGTTTGTAGCATCTCTAGTGATGTCTCCTCCTTTATTCCTGATATTGGTAATTTGTTTGTTCTCTGTTTGTGTCACTCTCTGGCTTTCTGTTTCTTACTCTTTCTCATCCTCTCCCTCCCTTTTTCTTCCTCTCTCTGTCCTTCTCTTTCCTTCTAGAGCTCTAAGTTTATCAATTTATCACTTTTTAAAAATAATACAATTTTGGTTTCATTGATTTCCTCTATTATTTGTTCATTTTCTATTTCATTGGCTTGCACATTTTTCTTTATTATTTTCTCATTTCTACATACATGGAGTTTAACATGCTTTTTTCTGGATTTTTTTCACTAGTGGAAGAGTACATCATTAATTTTCAGTCTTTCTTCTTTTCTAATATAAAGCTTTAGTGCCATACATTTCTCTCTAAGTCCTTTTAGTTCCATTCCACAAATTTTGATCTGTATGTTTTCATTTCCTTTCATTTAAAAACATTTTCTAACTTTGCTTTTGATTTCTTATTTTACTCATACATTATTTAAAAGGATACTGTTTAACTTTTATATTTTCTCTTCCTGGTCATTTTATGTGTGTGTGTGTGTGTGTGTGTGTGTGTGTGTGTGTGCACGTATATATATTTTGTCCTGGAGTTTGTTGCATGCCTTTAAAAGGTGATAACATTAAGCAGGTCGTCAAGTTACATGAGCTTATTCCTTTTGGGGTTTGTTGTTAAGCTTTGTTATGATGGATCTAGAGAAATCTTTCCTCTGTGGCTAATTTTGACCCACTACTAAGGTGTGACTTTCCTGGGATCACCACCAAATGCCCAGGTGTTCCATGAAGACTGTGCATGCTGACAGGTAGGAACTAGAACATCTTCCAGCCCTATGTGAACTCTGGAGATTATTTAGCTTATATTTCCCAGGTATTCTGCTAATCATTTAGCTTATATTTCCCTAGTATCCTTACTTATGCATCTTATATTTCCATGGTGTTCTGTCTTATGTAGCTTCATAGGATACGTGTATAATTTAGTATTAAGCAGCAGGTTCAAATGGAACACATGTTGATTTCTGGATTTCTCTTAATCAACTAGGGGCTATATAACAAAATATCATAAACTAGGTGGTTTAAACAACAGAAAGGTGTTTCTCACAGTTGTGGAGGTTGGGAAGTCCATGATAAAAGTGCTAGCAAGTTGGTGTTTGGTGAGCGCTCTTCCTTTGAATTGCAGCCTTCTTCCTGTGTCCTCACACAGGAGAGAGAGAGAGAGAGAGAGAGAGAGAGAGAGAGAGAGAGAGAGAGTGATCACTCTCTTTCTTTTCTTACAAGGACACCAATCCCACCATGGAGGCCCCATCCCCAGGACCTCATCCAACCCTAATTACCTCCTAAAGGCCCTATCTCCAAGTGCCATCACATTGGGGTCAGGGCTTCAACATGTGAATTTTGAGGGCATACAATTCAGTCCCCAGCAACCTCCCTCCTCTTTGATATTCTGCCCTGAAAATCATAGCCACCTGAGTCTTGGTGAACTTTAATCTTTATCTACCTAACTCAATAAAACCATCATGCTATACTTGAAATATTCCTTGCTGCCCTGTGGTTTATAAACTACCACCAGGCAGGCCTTAGAGAAATCATGGGACTCATTTCATTGGTTTCCACTCTGTCAGCAATCAGAGTACTGTGCTACCTGCATTTTGGTGTTCGGAAACTGTTTCCTCATGTATTTTGTTCAGTTTTATAGATATTTAAGGCAGAGGGTGTTTTAGTCCATTCAGGCTGCTATTAACAAACTAGCATAGCCTAGAGAGCTTAGGAACAAGGGATAATTTATTTCTCACAGTTCTAAAGGCTGGGAGGCTGAGATCAGGGTGCCAGCATGGTTAGTTCTGGCGGGGGCTGTCTTCTAGATTGCAGACTGCCAACTTCTCATTGTATCATCACATGGCAAAAAGCAGGCAAGAAAGTTGTCTGGGGTCTCTTTTTATAGGAGCACTACTTCCATGCATGGAGCTCCAACCTAATTATGTAGACTCCACAAGGCTCTGCCTCTTACTATCATCACATTGGGGGTTGGGATTTCAACATGTGAATTTTGGGGGACACAAACATTCAGTCCCTCATAGAGAAGTAAATCTAATCCCATTTTTTTCTATGAGGATAGTTTTTGAATATAGGTGAGTATGTGCTATTGAGATTGGTCCCTAGATATGGGACTTATGTTAAATATCTGGAAAACAGAGAGTGGAACAGCAACAAGGAAAGTAGAATTGTCACCATCTCTGTGAGACATAGAAAGCAAGAGTCTGCTTGGCTTTGTTCCCTAGGTAGCAGGGTGGAGCCGAAGTTGGCATGGAAAGTATTTTGCCTACTTTAGCATTGGTGCATGGAACTAAAGAACAATTCCTGGAATGTGTGAGGAGATTTTAGTAGCCAGGCCAGCTTTCATCTACATGGCAACCTCAGGGGGCAGAACCTAGGAGGCTAACTTCAGAAGCAAAAACAAAACACAACAAAACAAAAACCAACCTGCTCTTTGGTAGCCTGAGTAGAAGGTACAACCAATACCAGGACAGAAAAAGTGTACTCTAGACATACTTAAAGCCAACAGCAATGTCAGGAAAACCATCTTGGTTTTGAACATGCAGAGCTTGTCTGCATATCAAAGCAGTAGGAAAATAGGCAGAAGCACTTTCTTCAGTGATACCTGGGGACCCATGTGATTAATTGTCAGGAGTAGAAGTGGAAAGAATGCTCCAGAATGGCCTTAAGGATTAGCTTTTGAGCCACATGTGATACATTCCTGGGGAGTTCTGAACTAATACAGAGCTGCTTGGGAAAAGAAAATGCTACTTTTCCAGAAATTTTGTAGGTGGTATCTTAAACATAGAGATACAATTAACATATACAATTAACTTATACCCATAGAGTGTGTCTTTGGGGAATATGCAAAGCCTATTTGTGCAAAAGTGTCTTTAGATACTCTCTGAAAGGGGCTAGAATATGTGTGCAGGACCTCAGATGTGCCCATTGCCCAGACCTTTTTGAAAGGATGGTTTCCCCCCCCCAAATTTCACTGTGTAATAGTTTACTGTTGCTGCCAGAACAAATTATCATAGCCTTTTTGCTTAAAAACAATAGTCATTGATTATTTTGGATTTCTAGAAGTTAGATGTCCTAAAATCAAAGTGTCAGCAAGATTGTATTTTTTCTGGAGGTTCTAGGTGAGAATCCATTTCTCTGTCTTTTCCACCTTCTAGAGGCCACCCACATTCCTTGGCTTGTGGCTTTTTTCTTATCTCAATTTGATCTATGCTTCCATCATTACATCTTCTATTCTTACTCTGACCCTCCAGCCTTCCCTTTGTAAAGATCCTTGTGATAGAGGATGATCTTTCCACACCAAGATCCTTAATTTAATCACGTCTATAAAGACTCCCTTTGTTATGTAAGGTAATATATTCTTAGGTTCTGGGATTTAGGACATGAACTTAGTTGGGAAGCATTATTCTGCCTACCACACATGCTGGTATCTTTTCACGGGATACTTTACATGCTTTTCATATTTGGGAGATGTTAGGGACTGAATTTTTGTGTCCCCTAAAATTCGTATGGTGAAATCCTAACCCTTAATGTGGTGGTATTAGGAGGTGGGAGTCTTGGAAAGGTAATTAGGCCATTAGGGTGGAGCATTCATGAATGGGATTAGTGTCCGAATACAAAGGAGCCCAAAGAGCTCTCTTGTGCTCTTTCTGCCAGGTGAGGATACAGTGAGAAATTGGCCTTCTGCAATCCACAAGAGTGCCTTCATCAGAACCTGACCATGCTGGTATTTTGATTTTGGACTTCGACCCTCAAGAACTTTGAAAAATAAATTTCTGTTGTTTATAAGCCACCCAGTTTGTGGTACTCTGCTATCGTATTCTGTATGCACTGAGACAGGGAATTAGCATTTGAAGGATATGTCTTTCTTTGGGTGATCAAAAGTCAACCTAGGTCCTTAAATGACACATCATGAGATGTCACCTTAGGCTTCCATGTTGTTGAGTAAGACCTTAGTCTTTACAAGTTATACCTAGGCAGGCTGGAGGATACCAGTTTGCCTGTTAAAACTGTCCATACCATGTGTAGCACTCTTACATACATCCCAACATAAACTAAGAAAATGTGGGCTGATGAGATATAATAACAACATTCACAACAATGCAACTGTCTCCTGGAGTATCTAGGAAGGAATTTATCAGTCCTTCTCTGATGCCAACCAACAACAAAAAGAGCCTGTGGTTACAGGGTGAAAAATCTTATATTTTCCTGTGTTTTTGGCCTGGATCATGGGGTGTGGAAGGTGCCTGGTTTTAATGATTATTTTAATGGTATTTTAAGCCACAGGCTTAGGTGCTCCTCACTCCTACCAGTTCTTACTTGTCTTTTATGTGTCACAAGCCCTGCTCGTCAAATCCCACTCACCAGGGACAGAGATTTCCCCCATGAGCTGTGCAGCACCAAGCAGATCACTGCCCTTTGGTAAATAATAATAGCATTCGAGGCTATGACAAGAGATGGAAATTGCACATTTTCTGACCCCCAGTTCCTCAGTATTCTCAGAGCCCAATCACTGTGGCATATACGTTAGAAATGGAAAGATCGTTGAAGGGGTACTAATCACTTTTATAATGATGTCAATAATAGGTATTTCATTAAGAAAATTACTGAAGACTTACTATGTGAAAATCACATACTGGGGTGAAGGATGATAATAGATATTGTTCTGACTACCAAGCAACACATGTATATGTATATATGTACACACACAAAAATATAGACACATATATTAATATATATGTTACATGCCACAGGTTTATTGCATATGTGGAAGTTAAGTGCACATGTTTATGTAGCAGCTTTTTACATTAAGTCGACATTTTGTTCTTTTTATTTGAAAGAATACTTGAAACACAACCTAATTTCAACTCAAGAACTTTCTTTCTAGCATTTGCAACACTTTTTGAAATGAATAGATGACTTAGGGGCCTCCAAAGTATTCTTAAAACCACTTGTCCTTAAATCATTTTTCCATTTTGGAGCTCCTATGACATCAAAATGACTTAATAATATTTATGTTCGAGAATCATTGGCACTGCTAATGTTTGTTCATCATAGATTTGAGGGAGTAGAGAGAATACGAGAGAAATTTCCATTCTGTCTCGTGTGTGTGTGTGTGTGTGTGCGCGCGTGTAAGGTCCTGTTCAGAACCTTCTGAGCACTAAGAGTGCTCTACATGGTGATGGTAGATATGAGTATAGGAATGGCTGTTTATGAAGGATTTATACTGACTTTTCTCCCTTAGGTTTACTTGGTTAGTAGCAAAAGGTGACAGAAGATCTAAGGAGGTACCTCTGGCTACTACTGGAGGCTCCTAGCCTACATTTGACTAAGTCTTACTTATTCAGGGATAAAGATTATTCAAATGTTTAAGGGAGAATCCTTCTCTCTTTCCTCTCCACCCTTCCTTAGGGTGTCAGTCTTGAACCATATTCCCACTCTTACCCTAAAATCCCCCTAATAATCCTGTTAAAAGTTTCTTGTGAGACCTCATTTATTTTCAATGGCTTTGATGTAGCTATAACAATTGATACAGAAATTGTTTTGGTTAATGAAATCTGTCTGGAAAGCCCATTCCTCTTTTCCTCTTTAAAACCTTCCCATAATGATTGTGACAATGTATCATGGCGATTTAAAAATCACGTCCTATAAACTTTGTAAAGCTCCTCCTAAACGACACCTTGGGGATATTGCTTTGATGTCTTGCCTTCCCTGTAGGAATCTGCCCCACGAAGAACAACACCATGAAGAGCAGTAGTTGTCAATGATATTTTTATTTATTACTAAACATTTTTAAAGGGACAAAAATCTCTCTTATACGTTTATCACTTACTATCACAACAATTTTTTCTTTTAAATTCCTTTTCTTTCCTTTGAATATCTGTGTTAGTTGAAAAGATATAAGAATGGATAACTGAATTCAACAGTTGTATGAAAACTTTCTTTTATTACTATTCTTTTTTCTTCCCACACATCCAATAAGTACTCCAGATAAGAATTACCATTTGATTAGGTGGATTTTGTCCACTTTCTCCTCACTTTTCCACTCACTTTTGGTGAGGACGTGTTTAGCATTATTGCATCTCTTCCTCCTCCCTCTCCTCCTCCTCCTTTTTCTACTATTTATTCTCTTCTTCCTTCTTCCTTTTCTTCTGTTTTTTCCTCATCTTCCAGACACTGCCAAATGTTTCCATGAGTTATCTTGTGTCACCTTTCACAACTGTATCATGTAAGTACTACCCCATTTTAGAGACAAAAAACTGAAGCCTTAGGAAGGTAAGAAATGTGCCCAATATCAAAAGCTAGAAGTGGTTCAAGCAGGATTCAAACCCACGATAATTTTTTGTTAGCCTCTACATTCTACCTATTCCATTTATTCATTCATTTATTATTGATATTATGAATGAGTTATTAATGATAATGAGTTAATGAACAACACATTTATTATTTTAGTTATCCTTTTATTCAACAAATATTTATTTAATACCGAATTATTTTTCAGGTACTATGCTGGGTACTTAGACACAAGGAATAAGACATAATATCTATGCTCAGAGAAGTTTGTATGGTGTGTATATGTGTGTGTGTGTGGGGGGTGTGTGTGGTGGGGTGCAAAATAAACAAATAATCACACTATGACATTTACAGTGTGATTGGTGATATAGTATAGACAGTTACCAAGTGTCACTTAATTACTAAGGAAGTGTCACCCTGGAAAATCAAATAAGGGTCCACAAGGAAGTAACAATTGACCTATATTTTGAAGGAGAAATTCAAGTTCCCAAACAGAAAAGATAGGAAGAATTTTTAAAGTTATAAAAAGTTGTTCAGGTTAATAAAGGGATAAAAAGAAGTTTAGGTTGGCCATAACATGGGGATACCATGGAATTATGGGGAAATGATGGTAGAAAGAGTTAGGGATAGGGTGTGAAAGACAGCATTCTGCCCAGGGGGCAATAAAGAGTTAATGCGGGGGTGGGGGGGTGGGGGGGAGGTTTAAGGTCTTCTGATTTTTTTAAGGAAGAAAGATGTTAATAAAATATTTCTAAAAACCAGCTTTATCCAACAATTATTTATGATGCAGTTATTATTGGCAGACATTTTGGAAAACAATGGAGGAATAGATTATAAACATGGATTAGATATTCAGGAGATATACTCATTTGTGGGAAAAATAATCCATGTTTAAAAACCTAGAGAAAAACATTGCAAGTTGATCTCACATAATTTTTATGCACATGCTGCAGAAACATGGGACAATGGAGATATATGCGACAGAAAAGACGAAAAGTGAAGAAAGAACCACAAAGATATTAGCTTCCATTTCACTAAAAAGTAGTTTCCTCCAAGAACGAAGGTAAACATAAAGTTAATGATTAGGAAAGACATATTTGTACCCCAGCAAAGCAGACTCATGCTTAGAAAAGGTTTCTCCATCCTCTGTGGATCAATATGACCTGTAGTCCTTTTTCCATTATTACTTGAGGTTCCTGGACGGAATCGACCCAATGCCATTCTCCCTTGAGACAACCAAAGTCTTAAAAAGACAGGCAAAGATTTATGTCATACATTTCCAGTCCTCAGAAAACATTCAGCGGCCAATGGGGACCCCATAAGTGATGAAGAGAAAGATGGGATGTTGTTCAACTGATCTGAGCCTTCTACTTACGATTGGTGAACTCCACTTGGAAAAGCCTCATAAATGTTGTCCTGCTGGTACAGTCTTTAAGCATAAATATCACAAAGCTGTTTGCTGCTTTTTTTTTTTTTTTTGGTCTTTTGTAATATTCTGTGTCTATGGGTCTAGCCCTTGACATCAACTTCCGTAAAAACAACTCAGTTTTACTGCTAAACTAAGGGTTCTTTATACAGCCCCAAAGTATACTGATGCTGCACTTACGTATGCAGAAAAAGTCACTCGAAACCTGGGAACCTTTGCTCTTGAATTGTCAAGAAGCCAGGATCAGTAAAATGATTTGTAAAAGGCTTCCAAAGCCCGGTGTGAACACGAAAGTATATGGAGAGAAGGCAGTTGTAAAGACTTGCTTTTTGCTTTCCTACTTATTCATTTTTTGAATGAGAGATAGTTTAAAGGACGGGCAGTTCTATTCAGGGAGAAATCATAGAAACACCGAGACTTTTCGCCTTACCTCTGCTTCTGTTTTTATAAGAGAGATTTGAAAAGGTCCGGAAAACAATGATGACATGACCTGTGTGTAAGCTGCCATGTCCTTAATGATCGCAGCATTTTGAAACATAGGTGAAAAGGCAGCGTCCAGGGTTGGTTATGTCTGTATGGGAACCGATGGGTAACTTCCATGACTATGGAAGCTCTAGACCTTCCCCTTCCTGGTCTTGACACAGGGGACTCGGTGTCAGACTAAACTTAGGAGGTTACAGCAGTGAGAGGGCAAGCTGGCTTCTCACTTCATGCTTAACTATGTTGCCACAGACATTTTCAACATGATTCAATGTATTTTTGAGAACAGTAGTGATAGTGGAAATAGTACCTATTTGGAATGGAACGACCTAGAAAGAAATAGAATGGAAATATCTCTGAGAAGTAACAAGTTTTTTTTCTTGCTTCCAAAAGAAATGGTACCTCACCAATTTTGAAAGAACTGCAAGAGATATCCACTCACCTAATAGATCCCAGATTTAATTTCGAATCTCGGTGAAAGCACATTGATCAAGCTTCCTTGAAATGTAGCGTTACTTTTATTCAGTACTCTAGCATTAGACGGTGGTGGCACACCGCTCTAAAATGTGCACACCATGAACAACTGTACACAGATGGCCTCTGTGAGTATAGTCAGTAGATAAGCACATGCTAGAGTGAGCCCTGAAACCAGAGGGCCTTTTGTAGCCTGTATTATCTCTCTACCTCTGTTTCTAACTCTGCAACTTGGGCATCATCGTTTCCGACTTCTCTTTCCATGAAAACATGCTCTGAAGAACAGAACTAATTCTCCAAATGTCGATGCGACTGTGTCTATATGATAAACTAACATAAAGTATTGTCGTCTTCACCCAAAGTTCTTTGCCTAAAAATTGTGTGAAACTGAAGCTTCAGAGTTTTAGGAGCTACTGACAAATGCCAAAGAGACATTTGAGACAATTCCCTCAGTGACCCAGACAAGCCTCTCATGCCCATGTCAGAAGAAAAAGAAAAAAAATACGTTTTTCCAGTAAATTTATTTTTATGGAAGCAGCCCAATCACATGGCCCTCTGAGCCTTTACAAAGCAATAACAACAGGCCAGGCAGCCAGGTCGCTGCAGGGGACTCTGGAGGGTGGAAGAAGAATTTCAAAAAATTACACACATGAACACACACACACAATTTGTAGCCATGATTCGGGTAAGGAACTGAAGGTAACACCTTGTAGGTATATAAAGAATAGGAAAAGAAGCCCAGGTCCAGATGTTTCCTAATGTGCACAAAAGGGCAGGGTGGGACAATTCTGATTAATGTATTTAGCTTGATTCCTTAGTTTCAATAATTATCCGTAATAATTAGGTAAAAATCAAGCAAGCAAACAAAAAGCTCGACTGATTTTTTGCTTCCATCTAGATAATTGAAAGAGCCATAATGTCTCTACCTCTGAGCAAAGTAATTATTTCTCTGCCTCTATAGTCTTTGCTGCCTTTGTGTTTTCTGACATAACTAAACTCTTTTAAAGTTTTCATTAGCTGAACATAGGCGAGAAACTTCAGAAAAGCTCAACTTGTCACCTCTTACAACACTGTTTCTGTTCATATAGGATCCACTAGTGGGGGCTTAAGAATATACCAGTAGTTAATATTAATATTAGTGATTGGGACTTGACATAATATTATGATGGACTTTTTTCCTTATTATTATTTTTTCTCGGAGTTCATTGTTTATGTGCCATTTCTCTAGAAGAAGTTGTAATTCTACAAAGGCAGGAATTACATCTTTATTTTCTTTGCCTTAATTTAGTCAGGGCTTAAAACTGATAAGTTTTGGAATGATTTTGAGTAAAAAAATTAATGAATTAATATCATTAAGTCTTTTAAGGCTTTGAAAATAATGCAGAGGAATTTGCCGTATAAATCACTTTGTTCCAAAGAATTCATTGTATAACAGCAGGAGATTGAAAGTGAAATGTTTTAAAAATATGGGAAAGAAAACATCAACAGTATAGACCCGGAAGAGGTTTGTTGATTGATTGAAAAGGAAGGAAGAAGAAAAGTCCAAGCAAAAGATTAAATAAAATATAACTGGATATCAGCCAGGCTTCCATTTCCTGAATTGCTTTAGGAGATACTTTTGTGGTATGTGGTATTCACACCCATCTTCTTTTCTGTCCATTCTGTCTGCAACAGTTTCTATACACAGTCAGTATTTATATTTGGCATGAGAATAATAGTGAAGGATATTATTGAGACAATTTTCATGAAGTGGAATGAGGTCATTAAGTCTGTTCACATTTATTACAGTTTTTCTCCTTTCTTAGCATATAATAAAATTGCACATCCTTGCCCTTTTTCAGTTTAAGCCATGAAATGGTAGTGAATGTGCTGGTAGCATGTCTGTGCCAGAGTTTTAAGAGCCAGGTATGCCTTAGTTCCTTCCCCTACCTGGGTGACCCTGGAAGCACAGGTTGAGACAGAGTATCCTTTAACCTACATCTCTGTTTGACTGCGGATGTACAAATTCCCCTGCTAACCACTACTCTGCATCATATGTAGGATGAGCGAAAACTACATTTTTATTTATTCATCCACTGAGTGATGGAATTGTTTATTATTGAAGAATAACCTAACGTATCCTGACTGGTACAGGGTTTTACATATATGATTCTTATCCTCTGAAGACCCCTGCCCACTAATATGGAAGGCTTTGGTTTGTATACTTATGTCTGAGATGGTTCTGTATGCCAGAGGGTTCTGATCCTACTGAAGAAAAAATACAGTTTACATGTGTGGTTGAGAAGTCAAGGAAAATGATAGGAATCTTTTCATGAACCAAGTAAGAAAGAGTATGAGCAACTGCTTTAAATAGCACACACCTGCTTGTTTTTCAGCTTTATTATCTATTGCCTGTGTGTAATCCATCCTCCTCCTAGAGTTAGTTTAGGCGACACCCTAGACTAACCCTAGTCTGGAGACACCCTTCTGGACCCCATTTAAAATAAGGATGGAGCAAGTGTTTGAATTTAGAGAAGCTCCGTTATATTTAGTATCTTTGACCTCAAGACCACAACATGACCCACATACCCAGTGCTGTCAATGCCACAAACTACTAACTCGTTAGTCTATGTCGGTGGGTTCTTGGCTATTGTTTTCTTGATTTCAGCAATTTTGGCATGAAGATTATTCTCTGATATCCTGAACTGGAGTCTATGTATGGAAAACATTTTCACTCTCTGGGAGCTTTTCACATGATTTGGTATTTCCAAAAAGGATTTCTTTTCTTTTTACTTTGTTTGTTTGTTTAGCATAGCTTTTACTGAGATAATTTTACTCTTAGAGATCAGAATACGGTAGATGAACAGTTAGGTGTGGGGGTAGGGAAACAAGCAGAATACATTTCTGTGTGATGTCAGGTTGCTTATGGAGAAACACAACGCTAGCCTTTAATCCCTATAACTGACCGTGGAGCAATGATTAATATTTGTAATATTGTGAGTGGGTGGAAAAAGAGTGTAAAACACACTATATAAATCATGGAACCAATTAAATATGTGTGTAGGGTTGGGGGAGGGTAAACTTGCCAAGAGTAGGTGTTCTCATTATTTTTCTTTCATCTCTTTTTCAGAATGAAACAGTAGGAGAAGACAAGATTGAATCTTTATTTTTTATCTACTTACTAAAATTGTTGGTGCTGAAGTTTCTTCTAGGTTAACCCTATGTTAATGTTTTGAGTGGACACATATTTTGCATGACTAATATGCAAAAGAACAGTTTGTTCAGGATGTGGTACACTTCTCAGTGAGATAACATAACAGAAGCATCCTACATGCTTCCCAAATCAAAACATTCATCACGTCCATATTTTTCTCTAACAGTCAAAAAATAGCTCGGCATTAGTTGGGCACCTTCTACGCCAACACACAGAGTTTGAGATTATGTGAGAAAATAGAATGAATCATAGCTCCTGCCATAAGAGAACTTATAATTACATACAGAAGATTGAGATTCTGTGGCCTGAAAGCCGATTAACTGAACATAGATTTGATTTTTAGTTCTCTTAGAAAGTTAAGAGGAATCTGAAGTTCCAGTTCTACATTTGAGCAAGAAGGAACTAGCAATGCCTTTTCCATCTATCCTACATGCGCTGTGTCGGTCATAAAGTGTTGTATAACTAAAAAAGTCTTTATATTTAAAAACATATACAAAATCGATGTGTGGGTGATGAGAAGAATGTATTAGAGAAGGGGAATGTATAGAAACGGTACCTTAAATTCAAAGGCTACCAGATTAGCTCAGAAATGAGGCGCTAGTCTGCGGCCATACCACCCTGAACGCGCCCTATCTCGTCTGATCTCAGTAGCCCAACCAGGGTCGGGCCTTTTTAGTACTTGGGTGGGAGAAATGAGGTGCTAAATTGCAAGTCCAGGCTTACGGAATGGGAGGGGACAGAGACTGCATGAGACACAGCGATGATTCTGTAACTGCAGAGATTTGGTAAAGAAGTTAAGGCACGAACTGCAATATTTAATCTAAATGACTACAAGAACTGTCCTATCATGATCAGTGACCTGGCCCAGAAGGAGGTACTTCTGGGGTGGTGGTAGAGACTGTGAGTTTAATGTTAGACACGTCGGGTGTAGGTAATGGAAACCAAGACAGGTCGAGTATGCTTGTACTGTAATTGAAAACACTGCACAGGAGCTCAGGAGAGAAGTTCAAATGAAATGTCGATTTTAAGTAATGAATGAGATTTTTGAGGAAGAGGGTCCCCCAAGAATAAAACACCAAGATATGTAGCATGCAATGGATTTTTTAGAGATGCATTAGAGATATTTAAAAAACTAGAAGAGAACACAATGAACAAGATGATTCCCATACAATCGAAAGCTTGGCTGGAATGAACAGTTTTTAGGAAAAAAAAAAAAAAACATTAGTTACACAGTTGGACTCATAAAAAGTACAGATATGTATAAATTAATATTAAATTAGGAAATTAAATTGCAAACAAAAGTATCTAATAGCACCACACTTTCCTCCACATAAAACCAGGCCCAGATAGTTTTGCAGGCAAATTTCACCATATTTTAAGGGATGAAAATCTGTAACTGATGCACCTTTTCCATGGACAATGAAAACAAAAGAAAGCCATGTATATAAGAAGTATACAATAGAAGTAAACTGTTCATTTCAATTCAAGTCAAGAAACAGAAGAGTTTATGTAAAGAGTCAATAAAATATTGAATCAGCGAAGTGGATATTGTGATAATTGAAAATAAGTAAAGCTAGGATGCTTAGGCCAGACACTTAAACCTCAGTAAAGTGGTAGAGGAGGTTTTAAGCTGTGAGTGATGGAGAGATGTTGACATTAGGGACTTAAAAGAATATGGAAAAGCTCAAAGCAATCATGATGAGTGTGGGAGGGAATAAAATGTTGAATTAATAAACAGAGCCACCAGAGTAGATGGTCAACTGCAAGAAATAGTATTAGGCATTTAAAAATACACAGTGAGTTTAGAACAGTCACTACAAAGAATGTGATTGAAGGAGGTTGAAAGGAACAGACAAGAGCAGCTGTAGACAAGAATCAACCAAGTTAGGATTACCCACATTGGCAGTATAATCAGTCAGTAGTGATTCGTGACTTTCCTTAACACTCTTTGGAAGCCTACTAGTTTAAACACAGGAAAAAATGGATTATCTTGGTAGGAATTTCATGAAAGAGAGACATAGGGGTAAGAGGTTCTAAAATTGCTAGAGAAGAAAAACATCGAAATAGGTGACTGTGGGTTTCAGAATAAGGAAAGAGTTTAAAACGCCAGGATCTGAAGAAGAGAGAAATTGGAACCCACAAATTAGGTGGGCCAGGACTTGAGGTTGTAAGAAGAGCAGCATAAAAGTTGAGTGATTTTATCAGATGTGAAGGAATAGGATAGTTTAAGGATAGTTGCATGATAATCTGAAAAGAAAAGCTTCAGATTTGTGAACTGCCATGAACTTAATATAACTTTTGATGAAATAAGCCCTGCAAGCTTAGTAAGGAGAACGACACTGATCAACAAAGCATTATAGGACGTATCAGGAGTGCCAACCTGTAAAGGACTGGTTGCACATTTCCTAAGTGTTCTTAACACATACTGAGATTTTATCCATTTCCTCCAACCCTTTTTTTTGGAGTGTTGTCTTTTGACATTCCCCTTGCCCTCGCTGTGGTTTATTTTGACAATAGATCTCTTGTAACCTATAGCAGAGACTTTTCCAAATGAGAAGGTTATACAAAATGATGTTCAGAATTTAGATCAAACCTCTTAGAATTTTATGGATTATCTTGAAGTGACTTGTATAATATCACACAGAGGCAGAAATTGGACTAGAATCAAGGTCTTCCAAATCGTAGCCCAGGGTCCTTCTCTAGTGCTTCACATTGTATTTTAAGAATAAAAGAGTGACCCGGATCATGTAACCGTTGAGTTAAAAAGAGAGTCAGAAAGGCAGCTGGGAAGATACTGAGCCTGGGCTTTACTGGGTTTTTCCATTCTTGGATGGAACTAGAAATCCTGATGTGACCAGTTTTATATAGTGCTTAAAATGGATACGTCTACACATGGTCAGCAAATGAAGGTACATTTCCTGTTGGTCCAAGGGGGCATTATGGGTGGGAATGACACCATTAACTGATGGTTTATTGCTTTGGGGAAATATTTGGACATCCTGTTTGCTTGATCAGCAGTTAAACCCCAGGTTGCTGTTTTGACCTTGGTTCACCCAGAAGATTATTTCTATAAACTTGAAAACTGAAACCAAGTAAGATCACATACACAAAAGAAGTCCAAGGGAAGAAAGTCAAATCTTTTGTTTATCTCTAGGGTGTGAACGCCTGCCAAAGACTATACTACTGTTCCCTCTCTGGAAACAAGGTGATTTGCATTTCTCCTGGGTTTTAGCTCCTGATTAACTATGTAAATAACTTTATTCAACAAAGCTTCCTTTCCCCTCTAAATTTTGACCTTTAGAGCCCCTTATTAATGTTTGTGGGAATTAAAAAACGAACATTAAACATCAGAAGTTTAGAAAATAATGTAGAGGTCTAGTGGAAAATGTCATATCAAAGTAGTTTTAAATAAACATAGTTTATTAACAATTATGTTTTTCAATTGCTAGTCATAATTATCTTCCTCCTTGATAAATACTATTTGGAGCCTAACTCCCCACAGCTCACAGCACATAAATGTGAATGACAAGGGTTATTAGCGATGCAGCTCGTCAGATTCATGTGTTGTAGTTAGGTTGGTTTCCAGACCTCCTACCTGAGAATCTCTAAGTCTAATAGGAAACACTTCTCTTGGTAGAAAGCTTTGTAGCTTATAGAGCTTATGCACATGTTATCCTTTTTGTTTGTCATGCATTGTTTCTCCAAATACCACTGTGAATTAGTTAGTACAAGTATGATACTTTATATTACTCCGATGAAGAAAGTAAGGCTTAGAAATTTGGCCACAGTATTTCAAAGCTGGTAAGCTCAGGTCTAGTCTTGAATCTAAGTGTTTGGACTCCATGGTTAGTGCTTTTCTTTATTAAATCAATGCAGGAATTGATTCTGACCGCCATTAGTAGTTTCATTCCCTGGCTCAGCCAAAGTTGTATCTTCCATTCAACTACTGCAGCATACTTGATGTACAGAATTGTGTGGCCACAGTGCCAATCAGGGATTTGCAACTTGTAACAAAGGACATTATAATTTTTAGGGATATTTGTGGAAGGTTCTAAAATGGAAGAATAATTTAGATTTTTGTTTGATGACTCCATTCTAAGCAAAAAACCAAAGAATAGAGTTTTATGAAGGCACTAGAAATGTAACATTGATTAACTTCTGCCAGAAGTTTCCTCGAGTATTGAACAGAACAAAACAAGACAAAATAATAAAAATAACGTAATAATGAAGCAAAAAATAAAAATTAAAAAAAAAAACCCACCAGGATTAACATATCAGAATGGGCCCACCAAAAAAGAAAATAATAAAGTAGCAAAGAGACTCCTGAGCTTTGGGGTCCCTGGTTTCTTTTACCACAGTAAAGCTCGGCTAAAATAACACAAACCCTATAGCTTACTAATTTTTCAGGCCAATATTTGGGTATAATTTGTGTGCTTTATAGGCCTGGAAAACCCACAAGAGGCCACAAATTGCTGACGTAACTGTCTTTGAATTTAACAAAGCCCATTACTGCGTCAGCGAGGAGGATGGGCGGACAGCTCAAGGGGGCAGGTTTTCTAGGCACCCAGAGGGGTTTTTCACTGCAGCTACTGAAATAATAAACTCCCTTGATTTTTGGCACTGACCATAGTAGTTTTAACAGTTCGCTTCTAATCGCAGATAATTCTTTTTTTATTATGTCATTTTAGATGCCGTTATTACACATATAGCAAATGCTGCTATGTTACTGAAAACCATAAACTGTACACATGATATCAGTTCTAACAAAAGTGAAACTGTCTGTAGACTTGGGTTTAAAGGTAGGGTTGTGTGTGTGTGTGTGTGTGCGCGCGTGTGTGCGTGTTTATGTTTCAATCTACCCTCCATTCATTTTCAGAATAGACTTTATGATGTCTGGAGTCTGAAACTGAACTTTTTCTCCTCTCCTGTTTCAATTAAAAGCAATTAAGGGCTGGTTCATTATCTTTTCTGCAAATTTTAGTACAAATTCTGGACTAGGGAGATCTCACTCCACCAAATTTCATACATTTTCCAGCAATAGAGATTAAGGTCCTATAGTCTGGACAGGAAGTGAAAGCATGTTGTTTTGTCTTAGACAAGGCAACTACTTTTGATTGAGAAAAGAAAAGAAAAAAGCAAGACAGACTGTATTCGGTGATTTCTGAGGGATTTTTAGTCTAAGATAATATGCTTGGTATGACTTCAAGGAGCAAAAATGGACCACTAGAGAAAAATATTCTCTCTCTCTTTTTTTTTTTTTTTGGTTGATTAAATTAATTAGGATGTTGCCATTTAGTTTTTAATTTTTATTTTGAAATAATTTAAACTCATAGAAAATCTTTGAGAGGGAATTCATGTATTCCTGCACCGTGTTATCAAAATCCACCACTTGTTAACATTTCACCACGTATGCTTTATTATGATCTATCTAATTTTTACTTTTTTAACCATTTGGGAGTAAGTTACAGAAATCTTTTCCCTTTACCTCTAAATCCTAGAGTGTGTATTTCCTAAGAATAAGAACCTTCACTGCCATGGCTACAGAACAATGGCCAAAATCATGATTTTTTTTTACCAAAAAAAAATATATATATTTTTAACAATATCTTTGTAGATATTGTTTTCTACAGAGCTCATTCACATTTTCTCAGTTGTCCCAGTAAAATCCTTACAGTAATTTTTCCTAGTCCTGGATCCAATCCAGGATTACACACTACGTTTAGTTTTTATTAGACAAAAACATTCTGACACATGCACGTGTGTGCCCGTTTAACACATCTTCAACATTATGTCATTGCTGCACAAATATTCACCAAATAACACCTTGGGGTTCTTCATATGCCCATCTCCTTTTCCTTCTTGGATCTGTAGTAAAATAACAATGACAGAAAACAAACAAAAGATCTTGGGAAATTTCTGTGATTATGTCTTTTTCAAATCACCTTCGAAAGATGTGCTTACGCATGGGAGATTTTAAATGAAAGATGTAAAAGATTATGAACCTTCTCCTTTCAACTCATGGAGCATGTATAGGATACATGTGAAATGATGATCCGTATAAATACTCTGCAAAAACGTGCGCAGGAGGACACTCAAAGCACAGAATACTGCCAGTGAGCACCTCACCTGGCTGAGAGGAGATGGATCCATGAGCCGTGGGAAGAATTCAACCTTAACTTGCAGGCTTGGAGCCGAAAGATAACGGCAAGACATCGAACAAGAGGAAAAGTGGAGTCTACAGCCAAACTGTCTAAAAACACATCAAGCCTAAGGAACTAGACAATCAAAACAAAGGCATAAGCATGTACTGACATGCAGAGAGAATCACCACAGATTTGTACCAAAAAAATAGAAAGAAAAGGAAAGAACATGCATGTATTTATTTTAATTTTGCAAATATCTGTTGTTGGATATGTATAATTATCTTGGGGCAATGGAATTATGAATAATAAGGAAATTTTATGTTCTTATTTATCTTCTTAAAGTTTTACAATAAATTATATCTTTTACTATTGAAAAATTATTTCATATAGAGATAAATAATTAGATATAGACATAGCTATACATTCAAATAAGAACAAAAATCATAGCTACCAATTGAGTGACAGAAGTCACTTCTGAGACTGTGGCCTCAGAAGAACACTAGAGCACCACAGCTGTACTCATCACTTCACTAGATCATCTGTCAAATGTGCTCACTTAAGGTGTTGCCACTGAGAACTTGAAATTCAAATGTAGAAACAAAAATACCAAGAGTCCAACACCTCACAGTACCTGGCTTTCAGAAAGAAATGATTCGGGTTGTGTACATCCACTTTCCAACGGCTGGTAAGCACCCAGAGATTATCCAGAGAAATACGCGCAATTTCATTGTAGTTTGGCAGAAAGTCTTGTAGCCCAGAAGAACAAATTAGTTCAGGCTGATTCCTGGTGAGATTCCCAGAAGGGCCGGGGTCTGTGGGCTCTCCAGTGGGTTTGGAGGCAACCACTGGAGATACCAAAACATGCCGAATGAGGCTCACCTACACGTCTTCTCTAATATGATGGATGGAAGCCTAGTAATATGTAAATTAGTTTCTTCATAGTCTCTTATAACTACTTGTGATGTCCATATGTTATTTTTCATATTTTATGGTAGATTTGAGGGGCGGAAGGATGGTAAATGTGGTAATCTAAAAGTGATCATTAGTGTGACATGTGACATTACAAATCTCATCTGAATCACACTACCTGCATATAAAGTTCAACTACACAAGGATTCCTTTTGGGATATATTAGGACACTCCAAATATATATGTAGGAATTGGGTTTGGCTCTCAGAGAATGTGTGGTGTTCCCATTTGCAGAGTAAAATGTAAATATTACATGTTTCATCATTGATCAAATCACCATTTTCAGGACTACAAAATCACAACACTAAAAAATGAGCAGGTAAAGGATATTTGAATAGAATTTTTATCCCTTTTTTTAGTTATAATCAGTGGGGCTGTGTCCTTAGCTACATTCCTGCCAAGACTTTCTGCCAAACTACAATGAAATTGCACGTATTTCTCTGGATAATCTCTGGGTGCTTACCAGCCGTTGGAAAGTGGATGTACACAACCCAAATCATTTCTTTCTGAAAGCCAGGTACTGTGAGGTGTTGGACTCTTGGTATTTTTGTTTCTACATTTGAATTTCAAGTTCTCAGTGGCAACACCTTAAGTGAGCACATTTGACAGATGATCTACTGAAGTGATGAGTACAGCTGCGGTGCTCTAGTGATAAGAATATTGTACAAATCAAGGTGAGGGTTGATACCTGAATAAAACTCAGAAGTTTATAAGAAGGAACCAGCAAGTTTGAGGTGAAATCCCTAGGCTCTCTATTCTCTCTCTACTCTATGCCAAACCTCTTGCTGGTGTGAAGGAAAAAAAAGCATTATAGGCAGAAGAAAGAAAATAAAATGAAAGAAGAGCTCTTAAATCCTACCCCCAAATTCCCCCAGATTTTGTGATCTACTACTTCTGCAGTTGTCTTCCTAAGTGGTTCTCATCAGGCTTCTTGTTGGCTGAATTGGGAAAAAGAGTCTTAGTTTCAGGATCACCAAGGAGACCTTGGCAAGAATGGCACAGAGACAGGGTAGGAGTAGGTGGGTGGAAGCCCCACCCTTAGAGGATCTTACAGGATAGTCTGGCTGGAACCTGGAAATTGGGGATGCTTCATTTACAAGTTTAAGATTCCAGCAATATAAAATTTCCCCTTCTTTCTTATAGCTACTAGGTCTTGAATGTCTCCTATATGCCAGACACAATTGTTTCAACAACCTCTGAAAAATAGTATTATCCTTGCATTACATATGAAAAGACTGATGCTCAAATTTAAGGGGCTTGCTCAAGCTTATGTAGCTAGTAGACAAAAGCTATATGCTTTAAAGCCATGCCTGACTTCAATTCCATTTTCTTTTCCTTAAATATATAGCTGTTTTACTCACCACTGATTATCTTTCATGTTTTCTTGCTCAAATGATTTTAATATTTCTTATCAATCAAATGATGCCCATGAGTCTACTTAAATGACAAAGAAGGCAATCTCTGACATCACTGATTTTCTTTTAAAAATCTCTTCCTATTTTTTGCCACAAAATCCTCAAATGTTCCAACTCTCCAGCACATCCCATCCTTAGCACCATCTTCTTAGGCAGATGGACACCCGACCTCTTCAATTTCCCTTGTTTCCCTTCCCAATCAATGTATCTGCCTTCCTGTCTCATTCATATACACATATACATTTATGCTAAGTCAGAATGAGATTTTAGAATATAGTGTAGCCTTCCCTCTTACACAAGATTTGATATAACTGAAGATTTCCATAGAGATAAAAATCTTAACTCCATGGCATAATTCTCATGGTGGGCATTTGAGCCCCCATAGCAGATTGTGGCGTATTATGAATTAGCTGAGTTCATGTCACATAACTGGTGGGGTTGCCACTTTCCTCACCTCCACCACTGCCATTGTCAACTGTTTTCATGAAGCACCCACACGTACAATCTGTAGCTGAATTCATTCCACACAGTGGCAATATTTTTCCAGTCAACTAACTAACATTTTAAGGAGCATATAATTTATCAATCACAGACAGCTAGTTTTATTTTGCCATAGTACCTTCATCCAAAAATAAGAGATTTGGACTCTATAGTCCCACAGATCCTTTCTAGTATATAGTTTTATGAAAATAATATTTCCGTAGTAGATACAGTCTGTATATTTCTGATGAATTTCCAGTTAGCTCATCAAAATGTTTTGTAACAAGCTGTTTGATACAGTTGGAGCCCTAGGAGCACTTCCCAGAAATGATTTTCTGCTCTTTCTGCATCAGGAAATAACATTCTGCCAAGTACAAAAGGAACGTGAGCCTCCAAAGGGGGCCGAGACTGTGAAGTCTCAAAGCTCAGATGGATGTGAACTTAGCCAAACATGTTGTCCCATCTCTGCTCTGCTATGTTGCCAGCTGGTAGAGTTAGTTCAGCTTTACTCTTTAAAGTTTCCTTTTGGGCTAATAAATACTTCTAAAATATTGTATTGCTTTAGAGCTCACGCTATGGCAATGTAAATCAATTCCCACCTCTGTTATATAAGTATGTGATTTTTACCCCTACAAAAACTCCATTGAGATATTACAGGCCTTATATTTGCTAATAATAGACTATGGTGGTGGTCTGGTGGAAATAACTATGGGTGGGATTTGGGAGAGAGAAATTGTCATCACCTAGGCTGCTGAATTCATGGATGAGATGGGTGTTTGGTTTCTCTTGACTGGGGATGAACCACTGTGCTCCACATATTCTATGGAGCCGTAGGTCAAGGTCACAGTTCTTCGTCTTTCTCCCAGTGGATAACTCTCTTAAGGTAGCCTCTCTTGGGAAAGGAAAGTCGGGGAAGTGAAAAAGACCAGAAGCTTACCCATAAAAGAGGCCTCAGAAGGTCGGAAGTTGTTGGGGACAAGGCTGAGAAACTGAGAAATCATGGCCTTCGACTTCTATGATAATTAAGAATTTACTGCCCCTGCATGCATACTGTGTGCCCTAATAAGCAGTAAAATAATGTGCCTGTCTGCAATAATCATTTTATAAATATTAATGCAGCTTTGAGAAATTGGGACCTGATTTTAAGTGTTACATTTTATTTGTAAGTGCATATTTTAATTATGGCCATAAAACATTGATTGGTTGAAATTTGCTGCAGTTTTGTGACTTGGGAGCCAGACAGGTTTGTAATAAGGAGCAGTGTCTGAGGTACGTTATTTTTAAGGCAGAGAAATGAGCTGGGAGACAGTCAACTGAAAGAACATCTGAATGTTTATGAGCGTGTATATTGGCAGAATAGAACGTGGCTGGTCCGTGCAGCTCAGTCGCACTAGGTCTAGAGCTCTGACTACTTTCAGAGTGGTGTTACCCCCAGTATGAGTGTTTCCTCTAGGAAGAAATATAAAGTATTGATGAAATCTGTATGTTATTAGAAAAGTGTTATGGAATGAATTGAATCCCCCTAAAATTTATATGTTGAAGCTCTAACCTTATGCGATTGTATTTGGAGATAGGGCTTTTAGGAGGTAATTAAGGTTAAATGAAGTCATAAGATTAGGGCCCTATGCTGTAGGTTTGGTGACCTTTTAAGAAGAGAAAGGGAGAGATCTCTTTCTCTCTCTCTTTTCCATATGAGAAGGTGGCTGTCTGCAACTCATGGAAAGAGCCCTCCCCCATCACAACTCTGCTAGCACCTTGATCTTAGGCTTCCCAGCCTCCAGAACTATGAGAAAGTAAATGGCTGTTGTTTAAGCCACTCAGTCTGCAGTATTTTCTTGTGGCAGCCCAAGGCGACTAAAACAAAGAGGCTGATGGGGGGAGGAGTGAAAGGTAATTAGACATAAGGCGAAGCTATCTAATTACAGCAGGGCCACATGGGCCACAATAGAATAGTGTTAACTAGGGGGGACTGGAAACTGGGGACAAGTTAAACCATAGTTTGATAGACTCTGCAGATCCAGGAAGGCAAGAGAAATGAATGGAGCTGGGCTGAGAAAGGATGATGTGGACCTAGTTCTAGAGACACAGAACGGATCCAAAGGTGTAGAGATGGTAGAATCTCCAAGCAAAGCATTAAAGAGCAAGCTTGATGAATTATAATCTGCAAGCCTTTTCCTCTCCGCCTGGTGTTATCCTTTCCATGGGTGTGAATAACCTTAGCCACAGAAATTCAACGTATACAGAGGTCAGTGGGTCATAGAAGACTCCCTCTGACAGAGACAGCCACAGAGATGCTGCTGTGGTAAACAACTTAATGTCTGATAAATTGGGGAATGGCTTAATAAATGATCGTATAGAGGTACATGGTCTTAAGAATCAGATTTCAAGAATCATATTGATATTTGTTAGGTGATAAAATAAGACCTAGGAAATATCCATATGATATGAATGTGTCAAGTATAATCAAAAATTTTGTAAAAGTGCACACATGCATGCAAACACAAATGATGAAAGCACACACACCCAATGGAAAAAAAAAGGTATCTCTTGATATTGGGGTTATTATAATTTTATGCCTTGTGATTTCTATTATATTTTTTCCAGAATATATATATTTTACTTTGAAATCAAAATAAAAAATAGCTCTATTATTAAAAAAGGAAAATTTTATAGGTAAAAAGAATGAGTTGGTTGAAGGATTGCCACAGAAGATATGGTCAATCTTGCTACTGCTGCTTCTTTGGATCTTTGGATATTTCTTGAGTTTCCATGTGTATATAATGTTGTGATAGAGGGTAAGGCTGAACAGAATGTGTTTCACACCATTCCCAATCACTTACTCACACACACACACACACACACGCAAAACTCGATGGTGTAACCCCCTTGTTTCATCAGTTCATGACTCCACAAGTTGCAGCACTCAAATCCTTTTTTTTTCCTATGTTCAAACAACGGGCAGAGTAAAACACAAGACAACGCAGCAAAAGCAACATGACCCCGCGTGGCGGCCACAGAAAAACATCGCCACCCACATCCATATTTCTCATAGTCCTGGTGATCTCAGGGCAGTAATTATCATCTCGATTTCAGGAAGGTCTGATCACTTATAAATCTTTAAGAAAAGAGGGGAGATGGTTTAAATACCTTTTGCCTAATAGCTGGTATTCTTTTTGTGAGATGTAAGATCCTTGGAGTGGGAAAGAAATAGAAGCTTATGTTAGTAACTTTTGGGGGGTTGGGCAGAGGGAGGGGTGGGGTGTATCATAATCTGAAAAAAAAACTGGCAATAACATGTTAAAAATGAATATGCTACGTCCATCAAATGTAGCAAAATTGATTTATTTTAAAAATCCTGAAATAAATACTACTGCCTATAATTAGCAAATATATGGAAAGTGGCTTTTATCCTCTTAATTCACTCCTAGTTCTCTGTCTAACATAACCTTAGCTCATTCTGAAGGTACTTCTGCTGCATTATTTGTGACAAGGTAACAGCTCTCTGCCAACAGCTGGTACAGACATGCAGTGTTCCCGTGTAATACAAGCTGACACCGTCACCAAACTAAGAGCACTGTGTCTCAGGAGACTTTGTAAACTCTGGAAATAGTGACAGTTGTCAACTCCCACAGAGCTGAGAAATTTAGCCTTCTAAGATATGATTCAGAAAAGTAGCTGCTTTGCTGGTTTGTGGTGAAGACTCATGCTGATTAGAGTTTGGGAAACAAAATAATAGCCTCCTCCGCTTTTGGAGCACAATGAGAGGTGAGGAGGGTTTCGGTGCTCCAGTCCTTACTATCTCGTGATGGCTCCAATTTGAAAGGAAGGGAATCAAACTTCAGGAAATGCCAGGTGCCCTTGAGGAGGCTGGGGGTGCTGACTCAGGAGCAACAGAGGGGTAGAATGAACCCCCCATTTCAGTGGTCGGAAGACTCATTCTTCTTTGCCAGTGTTTAGTTCTAGGGATGAACTAATTTGGCTCAAGTAAAATAGGAACGGGCTTGGCCGTCAAGTAACTTGAAAAAGTTTGAATTCCATGTTGGGTGTTGTGACAGGGCGAATTAAATAAGGAGAATAAAGATGTTTCAGTGATGGTCTGTGATATTAAGAGACCAAAGTAGATTTATTATTTCCTTCAAATTTTTCCTACAACATATGATCATGGCAGTTAAAGAATAGTTTTTGTTTTAAAAACTCCAATAGATGAATAGAGTTTTGTCAGAGATTGGCATTATTCAAGTCAGCTGGGTTTAGCTCCAAGCTCCCTGGGACGTTGAAAATATCCCTAGAGAATTTTTTCTTTGCCTAAAATTTTCACACATACCTAGTGTCTCCTGGGAATCCAAAGACGCGCCCCTCAACTCAGCGCCTTGTGTTCTGTTTCTTTCGATGATTGGTGATTGGGGGTCGCTCTTTCTGTGCTCAGGAGCAGACTTTTAGCCATGAAGCAATCCATCAGGTTCATAGTTTCTTTCCAAAGTGCATAGGAAATTGAAAAGCAGATTCAAATCTCATAAATCTGTAATTTGTGTATGTATCACCTATTAAAATGTAGAGACATATTAAAATTGTAACTTAAAATTCATGAGTATATAATGCTGATGAAAATGCCTCTTTGCCATTGCCTGAAATTTAGGGTTTGTGACATACGATACTGGGGCCAAATAACCAGGTAAGTGCGTAAATGAAATGTGCTCCACACACAACCTGGAGCAAGGGTATTTATGAGGTTCTGTCTCGGAGCTGCGATCCTCGTAAGCTAACCCATATAACCAGAACTCATTAATGGTTCAGTGCACTGCACAATTGAGACATCAGACAAACAGTGGAAGATCCAGAGGCACAGAAACCACTTTATCTTCTTGGTCAGGGAAGAGAGTCAGCTGGTTGTTCACATGTTCTGGAGGACATGGGAAGATAATGGTAATTCCACCATTGCCTGCTACTCTACATTATGCTACAAATGTCCAACACCCCCAGCCTCAGTAACACCCTGGTCTTGTTCTTTTCAAGGACAGGAAAAGAGGGGGGATTTGGATTAGATTACTTCTACCAGAACTTCCAGTTGAAATTTCTATGAATTTAACAAGTACCATTAGTGATGAGTCACCAGGAGGACATTTTTGTTTAGGATCTATCTTGAACATCTACCTCTTTGTTCTGTAAAAAAAAGCATCTGTTTGCTTCAGTCAAGGTCTGGGACATCACTAGAAGAATTAGGGTGCCATTTTAGAACAGTTTTACTAAAAATTAAAAGTAATTTAATTCAATTTATCATGGTCACCTATTTAAGACAGAGAATGCTTTCTCTATAAATATGGTGGAAATATAAACATTGCTTTGATCTAGAAGGTGTAAGTCTCCATAATCATGAGTCCTGTGTTAAAAGATATACCTTCTCCTATGTATATGGCACACACAGATACCCATAACCTCCAAACATGGATGTAGCCTAGAAAATAATTAAAACTTTGACCATTGGAAATGTATAGTTTCATAGTCATAACATTCAATGAGTATGAGGAGGTTTGATTATGTGAAAGAGGCAAAAACAAAGGTAGGTCTTCTTTTAAAGTATTTTGTATTATAGCCCAATTAGAATAAAAAGCAAAAAGGAAATATGACTACCAAATTTCAAAAAATTTACATTGAAAAATGTATACATATTAAGGATACTAGTGTGCAAGATTGACTTTGCTAAATCATCCTTTTCTCCCTTGAATGGTTTCAGAATTTTTTTTTAAATTAAATACAGGGACTATATATACAGTAACACCGAGCTTTTAACAGCTGTACTTTCCCCCTTTGCTATCGTAATTATGGTCTCATTAAGATTCCAATAAAAAGTCAAGAAAAACTTTTTTTTAAAGGAAAACAGAAGTGCCCACAGTGTCTCTCTACCAACATGCTATGCTTTTAAAATATTTGCATTTGAAATTCC
>RJWJ010002446.1:0-101510 GCA_004363605.1 Indri indri
CTTTTTATTTTTTTGGTAAATCCACTTTGTCTCATTATTAGAGGATGTATGCAAACTACAGTTGACCTTTAAACAATGCAGGAGTTAGGGGCACCGACCCCTACCCCCAGCAGTTGAAATATGAGCACAACTTGTGACTCCCCCAAAACGTAACAGCCCACTGTCGACCAGGAGACTCACCAGTAATATGGCCAATTAACACATATTGTGCATGTTATGTGTATAATATACTGTATTGTTACAAAACAGTAAGCTGGAGAAAAGAAAACGTTATTAAGAAAATCACAAGAAAGAGAAAACAGATTTACTCTTCATTAAGTGAAAGTGGATCATCGTAAAGCTCTTCACCCTGTCTTCGCGTTGAGTGGGCTGAAGGGAACCAGGAAGAGGAGGGTGGTCTTGCCGTCCCGGGGGTGGCAGAGGCTGAAGAGGTGGAGGAGGGGGAAGGGGAGGCAGGAGAGATCAAAAAAAAAAAAAAAAAAAAACCATGTATAAGCGGCCCAAGCAGTTCAAATCCTTATTGTTCAAGGGTCAACTGTAATCTATTTGGATCAAAGTTGGGAAATTTAGATGCCAAAAACTGATAAGAATCGGATTACTAGTGAAAAAAAGCTTCACAGTATCAAAATGTGCTAACCCTATTTTCCACAAACCAAATGAGACAATAGAATTAAGGTACCCGAAAATCAAACACATGTGGCATACCCAAGACTTCCTTTTTTCTTAGCACATGGGAACATTTTACACATCTGTTATTTCCTGGCTCCAACAAGAAAGTGAGTACTGTAAGATTCTCCAAGGAAATAAACAAGAGAAGAGTTCAGGCTTTACCACTGTCTAACTGGGCCACCTTCACCAGCTATAAAAGTATTAGTTCTTCAAAATACATATAAGAGAAGAATAGCAACATAACGAAAGCAAAGCGATACATAGAAACATGTGGCTACTGGGGGAAAAAAAGGAAATATTTTCCACATTGCGAATAGAAAAAAGGGGAAAAAAGTCCCAAGAAATACATGAAAATTCACCAGGATATCAGATGTAAGCAACGAGCTCTCTGCTTCCATGACCAGGTGGAGGAGCTGCAAGAGCAGCTTTGCAGGAACTTGACTCGATGGGTTAAAAGCCAGGTGCCGATGACTCCCATTCAGGTGGGTTTCCCAATGCCCTCAGTGCCACTCTGTTTGTGTATTTCTTTGCAATTGAGATTTGGGTTATGTCTCCATGAGAGCAAACAACTAAATATGGAGTCAGGCAGGTACAGCCAGTGGGCCAAACCCAGCCTCTGCCTGCTGTTTCAATATAGTTTTATTAGAACACAGCCATGCTCATTTGCTTACACGCTGAGGCTGCTTTCATGCTACAACAGCAGAGCTGAGTAGTTATGACATAAACTGTATGGCCTGAAAAGCTCCAAATATTTACTATCTGGTCCTTTACAGGAAGTTTACTGACTCTTGAGCTAAATAGTGAAAAGCAGTCAATTTTTCAGAAGCCTTGTCTATTTAAATAATCTAGATATTTAAAATATCTACAGAGAAAACCAAATGCTTTCACTCTTCTCCTAAGTGTTGGCAATTTCTCTTTATTTAACAAGTTAGACGATTGGGGTGGGGCTGAGGGGGTGGGGGTCTGGAAGGTCAGAGGGCTCTAAGAGCCCAAGAACTGGCCAACAAAAATGAAATCAAGATGAGAGGCATAAGGAGATTTTCTGGGCATTGAAAAAAGGATAATCACTTAGAGTTGGCCACATTTCTTTGCTTAAAGGTATCTGCAGCTTGGTTGCTCAGAGAGCTTTTCAGGTATAAGTGGTCCTGCTTTGGGCAAATATTTGATACATACTGCCAGGATAGCTCTGCGGGATGGCTGAAGAAAGGGCTGGCTGAGGACAAAATTATCTGAACTCACAGGTGACAAAATAATTATCCTCACGTGTACAGAACAGGATTCAGCATTAATTTGGAGAGGGTCCCCAGCACGCCTCCAGGGCTGTTCCCTCAGAGGTTCTGTCCAGATCCGAGATTGATCAGGGCTCGGCCTGAAGGGGGGATGTGTGTAGACCATGGGAACTTAATCACTCCGGAGGACGTAAGCAAGACAATCCACATCGGAGCCAGGATCCAAAAATTGCAGCACTTTGGAATCCTGGAGAAAAAGGAAAACCAAACAACAAAACAGCAAGAGAACCAGGAATGAGAGTGAAGTTCTGTGTTCAACATATAGGAGGGAAGAAAGAAATGCCTTGATAAGCTCTCAAGAAAAAGGCCTGCCAAGTGTCACGCAGCCGTGATCAATACAAATTTGCAGTGTGGAGGGGCCGCTAGGAACCTAAAGCCAAGTTAGCATCAATTACTAGAACCGTGGTTTCCACAGCCCCGGAGGGGACGTTGATCAAACGACATCTGGGCTTTTGTGCTCTGTTCTGAGTATCTACAAACGGTGGGGATTTCATCTAGGAGAGGAAACACAGGCAACAGAAGGGCTCAAAAGCTGAAGCAAAGGGGAATACGCAAGAATGATGAGGGTTTTACCGAAAAGAAAAAATAGCAGGACTGGATCAACTATCTCCAGATGGTCGAAGAGCTTGTTTTGTCAGATGAGTCCTTCTCCATGGCAGTGGGTAAAGGGTGGAGGGACGCAGATTTTGGCTCAGTGTCGGGGAAACTACAGTTGCACGACAGGAACTGTCCCCACGGAGCGTGGCGCCGTGCCACAGCGCTCTTCACTCTGCTTTCCTAGCCTGGCTGGCTCTGACTCCTTCCGGCCCTCCATCCACAACACACAAACACAACCACATCGTTTTTACTTACTTAGGGGGATCCTTCCAGACTTCTGTGTTGACTCTATGTATGACTATAAACATACATATCAGTTTTATAGGAATGGGATTACACTACTTACGCTGGCTTATAAACCTGCTTTTGTCACAGTATTTATAAAAATGGAGAAATATCCAGGTGAAAAATCATCATTTTAAGAGTTCCATAGTTTTCTATCCATTCATGTTCCAAAATTCTAAAAGTGTCCTAGGCTGCAATAAAAAGCATTGCATATACACCTTTGCACATGCATTGAAATATCATAATATAAATTTTACATTTTGAGATACATTGCCAAAGTTTCCCCTGAAAGCTTGCATCCATTTATCTTCCTACTGGTGGTTTATAAGTATAATTTTATCTACTCCCTTACAAGCACTAAACATTGTTACTATATTTAATCATTGCCATGCAAACAGGTGACATGGGTTGTTGATATTCCAGCTTGCATTTCTACTCTGGAAGTCAAGAGTTTAACTTTTGGATTAGACACCCACCTCAGAGATACCCAAGCTCTTACCAGTTCCATGATTTGATAAAGGGACAAAGCCATTTGTGCCTCAATTTTTCTCAGATGAGAAATAGGAATAATAACAGTATTCATACCACAGAGGGTTCTTATGACATTAAATGAAATAATAAATGGAAAGTACTTATATAAGGAGGGTAATAAAACATGAAAAAACGAGGCTTATGCCAGGAATGCAAGGCTGGTTTAACATTTTAAAATCGATGTGTTTCATCATACAAACTAAAAATGAAAAACCCTATGATCAATCAAGAAACTCACAAAAAATACTTGAAAAAATACAACATCCACTACTGATAGAGGCTCTCAGGAAAGTAGAAACAGAAGAGAACGTCCTAAACCTGATGAAATGTATCTGTCAAAAACCTACAGGCCATGTCATTCTAACGGTGAAAGATTGATTTCTTTCCCCTGTGATCCGTAACGAGACAGGCACTTCTGCTCTTGCCACTTCTATTCAACCTTACACTAGGGGTTCTATCCAGGGAAGCAAGGCAAGAAAATAAATACATAATTAAAAGGCATCCAGATTGGGAAAAAAAAAAAGGAAGCAGAACCATCTTTATTCACAGATTATATGATCATCTTTGCAGAAAATCTGATAGATTCTACTCAAAACTCCTACAATAAATGAGTTTAACAAGGTTGCAGGAGGGAAATTTTTAAAAAGTCAATTGTCTTTCTATATACTAGCAATAAACAATCATAAAATTTGGAATAAAAAACAGTAGCATCATTTACAATAACAACAAAATATATGAAATATTTAGGAGTAAATCTGACAAAAGATGAGCAAGATCTGTACACTAAAAACTAGAAAAAAAAATGCTGAGAGAAATTAAGAAGACCTAAATAAATGGAGAGACATAGCGTGTTCATGGGTTGGAAGACTTGATGTTCTTAAGGTATCAATTGTCTCCAAATTGATCTGTAGATTAAGAAATCCAACCAAAGTTCCCACAGACTTTTTTGTGGAAGTGAACAAGCTAATGATAAAACGTACATGGAAATGCAAAAGACCTAGAATAGCCAAAGCAACTTTGAAAAATAGCAAAGTTGGAGGACTAACAATTCCAAGAATTATCTTAATGCTACAGTAGTCAAGACAGCATAGTATTGGCTTAGGGACTGACAAATAGATCAATGCAACAGAGTCCAGAACAGATCCACACATTTACAGACAAACAATTTTTCTGCAAATGTGCAAAGGCAATTGAGTGGAGGAAGGATATCTATATCCCCACCAACCTGCAGCCACACAGACACACACACACATACACACACACGCAAAGAACCTAGCCTCTAACCTTACACCATATGTGAAAATTAACTCAAAATGGAGCGATGACCTAAAAAATGTGAAACTAAAACCATAAAACTTCTAGAAGAAAACATGGGATAAAATATTTGTGACTTTGAGTCATGAAAACATTTCTTAGATACTATACCAAAAGTAGGGCACATAAAAAGAAACTGATAAAATAGACTTGATAAAAATTTAAAACTTTTGCTCTGCTACAGACATTGTTCAGTGAATGAAAAGACAAGCCATAGACTGGGAGGAAATAGTTTCAAAGTTTATATCTGACAAAGAACTTTATCCAGACATTTCCAGACTATCTAAAAGAACACTCAAATTCAATAACAAAGAAATAACCTAATTTTTAAAACAAGGGAAAAGATTTAAAGGAACACTTCCATCAAGGATATACTACTGAAAAATAAGCACATGAAAAGATGCTCCACATAATCGCTCATTAGAGAAATGCAAATTAAAACCACACTAATCCAACTGCTACATGCATATTAGAAGGTTAGCGATTTAAAAAACTGACCATATCAAGGCTAGATTCTAGAGGAACTGGAACTATCATACACTGCTGGTGGGAATGTAAAATGTTACAAGCACTGCAGAAAACAACTTGGGCAGTTTCTTTAAAAATGTAAACATATACCTACCATATTACCCAGCTATTCCACTTCTAAATATTTACCTCAAAGAATGCATGTCTATAAAACGTGTGCACAAATGTTCACAGCACCTTATTTATAATGTACAAAAACTTGGAACATCCCAAATCTCCATCTACAGGTGAATGGATAAACACACAGTGGCATACCCATCCAGTGGAATACTACTCATCGTCAACAACAACAAAAAAGAACAAACTAATTTTTAAAAGAAAGGGAATGAACTATTGATACACATCCAACATGCATGAATCTCAAAACAATTATGCTGAGTGAAAGATGCCAAGCCAAAAAAGAGTGCATATGGTAGGATTCCACTTATGTAAAATCCTGGCAGACACAAACCAACAAATAGAGAAAAATGCAGGCCAGTGGCTGCCGGAGATGATGGTACCCAGGGAGAGGGGGAAGGAAAGAACCACAAAGGGGCCTGAGAAGTCATTGCCTTGATGGTGGTGATGACTACACAGCCATACTCACGCCAAACCTTACCAAGTTTTATACTTGAAATGTGTTCAATTTATCGTATCCCAAGTACACCTCAATGAAAAACATAAAGCACTTTCAATAGTGTCAGAAAGACAGTAGGTACTCAACAAATGTTCGCTACTGCTATTGTTATTTTTCCACCAAATATTTCTTCTACCAGGTGAATTGCCTAGTCTGATCATTTTCTACTGGTTTTACTTTTTTGTATGAGTACTTTAAAAATAAAGTTAATGAATTACAGTTTTAAAATACTCCCTCCAGCCATCTCTGTGTCTTTTCACTTTATCTCGACACCACAGATATGTTCGGACACACCATCAGTCTTCCCCGGGATGGTTTCTGGCTTTCTGGTCGTTCCTTAACAAAGATGAATTTGATTTTAAATATTTGGTCTTATCTACTTTTACGAGCTTTATTCAAGTATGACTTATATATAATAAAACCCTCCCCTTCTAACTGTGCACTTGGATGCGTTTCGACAATTTTGCACAGTCCTGTAGCTACCACTACGTTTCCGTCAGCCCAAAAGCATCCCTCATGCCTCTGTGTAGCCACATCCCTGCTTCTCCCCTGCTGCTCCTGGCAACCACTTATCTGCTTTCTGACAATTCCTCTGTCCTGGACTTTCATTAAATGATTTCATGCAAGTGATGATGTAATGCATGCTCTTTCTTGCGTGTCCGGCATCTTTCACTTACCATAAGATTTTTGAGATTTGGCCACATAGTTGTGTGCATCAGTATTTATTTCTTTTTACTGCTGAGTAGGATTCCAAGTACGGACATACTAGGAAATTGTTTACCCATTCACCTCTTGATGAACAGTGGGTCTTTCCAGTATTATTGGTTTCTGGCTTTGTTTTTCACTTCAGTGAAATTTTTGGGGGGCTATTAGGAATAATGGTGCTGTGAACATCTGTGTATGAGTCATTTGTATGGACATCTGTTTTCATTTTCTTGAGTAAATACCTAAGAATAGGATAACTGGGTTGTACATTTAACTGGGTAAGGCATTGCCAAGCTGTTTTCCAAAATGGCTGTGCCGTTTTCCATTTCCGCCAGTGACGTGTGAGCGTTCCAGTTGCTCCATGTCTTTGCCAACACTTGGTATTGTCAGTTTTCAAATTTTAGTCATTTCAGTGGGTGGACAGTGGCTCTGTCTTATCTCTTAGCAGAATTTATTTGTGATTAAAGTATCCCAATCCATATTAGCTTTTTCCCCTAGGATCAAGATTTTACTCCCAAAATTCCCTTTATCCAATAATTAAATGGGCTAAGGCTTCAAACATGGTGATTATAAAGTAATAACATGCCTCCTCACATATTCATCATGCTTTTAATGAAATATTTGGAATATAAATTGAGCTTTTATAATAAACCATGACAACTTGATTGTTTTTATCTAAGAAGGCAAATATGGAATTAATCATTACTAAAAAGTATTTCAGGCATTTTATTCTACAAGTTTTTGTTTGGGTAGCATCAAAATAAAGGAGAAAAAGATGGCTAGGATTAAAATTACACCTAATACTTCCATAATGCACTTGGTGGCACATTTTCTTAAGCCCAAATCTGCAGCTGAGTCAGAAGGGACACAGATAAGTGGGCCCTGGCGTCAGGCCGTAGGTCCGCGTGGAGGGGCAGGGAGCCCATACTCACTCGCTGTTCCCATGAATTGCACTTTCCTGGCCATTGTCTGCGTGGGGAGGAGGGGCGAGGACGTAATCCTTTATATATAAACACGCACATACGTGCACACGTGCACTCAGGAATGAGTAATTGGATTTGGATTAGAATGGATTTGGGTATTAATTCGGTACTTAACTTCATTACATAGGTGCTTTATCACACACGGAAATTTTATCAAACAGTATCATTAAAAGCCCATTTTAGCAGCATACTCGCTGCCCTCCGGATTCTCAGCAGGCTAAAGTCATGGTCTCCTTCAGCAGCCTTTCCTGCCTCTGCTGCTGGGAAATGACAACTGTGACAAGCCAGATGGGGTGACAAGCCAGATGTGGCATCCTGGGCTCCTCCTCCTTGGCACACTCCAGCCGTGTCATTAAAGAGCAATCGCAGCATCTGTCCAGGTCTGAATCCACACCAAGGCTGCATTTCCTACGTTCTTCTGTTCTTTGGACTGTCAACTCTGCTAAGCTCCTTTCTGCTTATCTGGTAGAAAGAATTTCTCTAGTATTTATTATCAATATCCTTTTTCACATTCTTGACAGCACAGAGAATTTCCAAAGATGATCTGCATAATCAAGCACAGGGGTTCAGGGCCGTAACCTCAGTCCAAACTCACCTGCACGTTTATCATTCCTGGAAAACATCTTAGAATTCCTCATTCCGGTAGCTCCGTTTGGGGACGCACACTGAAGCAGGGAGGCTGAGTGGCTTAGAAAGAATGTAACAAACTGTACGGTGACCTTTATTTCTCAAAAAGGTGGCAGAAAAATTTTACTGTGGGCCCCAAATATGCAATATAAACTTCTTACCATTATAACTCAAAAAACCAGGCATTTCTTATACTCTTCCTAAAAATACATGCTTTTATCTGAAGCCACACATAAATAATATGCTCTTCTTGCCTATTTTACACATAATAAAAATGCTATAATGCTACATAGTCATTGCTTTTTTGGTATTATTTCAAGAAATGTGAACTTTCTTTCCTAGAATTTAAAAATATGCCAGTGTTCTTGTTTGAAGAGTTAGGGTGTGGGGGAGAAGACAAATTCTCCCCTGCCTTCTCCTTTCACTCCCACTATTTCTTCAGTTTACATAATCAACAAAACATATTAATGGTGGAGTCTTTTGCATCAACTAATACTCTGCATTTGCCATGTGTTTTATACGAGGTCTGAAAATACCTGAGAAAGAATAACATTCCCTTAAAGAACTACCCTGTGCACAAACAACAGAGAGGCATTGTTTCCAGAAGTGGGGCGGGGTGGGGGTGAGACAGCTGAGACCTTGTCTTTTCCCAATGAGGCCCCCTATTAATATACACCTGTGCACATTTTTATCAGAGGAACTAATAAGACGGTAAGGAGGAAGCAAAGTTAGCTATTAGATAACAATTCTCCTGCCAAGAGCCATAATCTGACACAGATTGAGCTGGGCGTAGTAGTCCATTAATGGTTCACGGCTCATACAATAATGACCTACTAACCTGACGTGGTGTTGCTCTCACATTCTGCCGTCCCCTGGGATGCTACTGTCACTGTGTTATCTATTGCCTGCTTCCCCATCAAAGAAAAAAGCAGAGCTGAAATGTATGTACGCATCCGGCTCTGTAGTTCATTGCACACCAGCCCCGGCACTGGAGGAACAATAGATTTATAAGTTTATCCTACATTAAGCCAAACATGCCTGACTGCACTGTAAATTACTAAATAATAAACCAGGTGGTGTAAGATCCTGACTTGGACAGAATATAAAAATCTATCAACCTGTAAAATACAATAACCATAAATGTGCTATGTAGCTGATGGCCCAGGTAAACCATGCACCACCAGAATCCAAGGTTTCAGCAAGAAAATTGCAACAAAGCCATGCTAAATTTTAAACTTGGCTCCCTTTTCTTTTGTGCTCCCTGTCGGCAGAGGAAAGATCACTGAGTTAAAACACTTGGGTGTTTGTTTCGTTTGTTCAATTTCTTTGTCTGGAATTGGCCGCTTCCCTCCTAATCTGCAATTGCTCCCAAGCTGTTGCTGCACAGTTTGGGGCTGCTGTCTTCCAGGATGCAGAAAGGTTGCTTCCATGCCCAGACTTCACATTCAGATGAGTTTGAGACACTGCGCGCTGGCTGGAGAAAGTGAAAAACACAGGAAAGATGCAACCTTCAGATGATATATACCCTTCTCTTGAGAAAAATATCTTAAAAACAGGTTAATTCAGTAAACCCCCATCCTGAATTCCACACTTCGACAGTCGTTGCAGAAATAAAATGAAGATGCAGTAAATTGTGCTGGATCTTCCCCTGCGGTTCCCTGCAAGAGAGATTCCGTTTGTACCAATCTCGGGGAAAAAAAATTAATTTGACTTCAGTGAAAGATTCCAAAATGATCTCATAAATTGTGATTCCAAAACAGACAAAGCTAATTAATTCCTTTTTAGGAGATTTTCAATAAGCAAACCAGGTTAAGTTTATATGATTTACAAACAGTGTTTACATTCATAGAGGTGCAGCTAATTGCTCCACGGTTTGACATCATTACAGGAAAATGCTGGGGGATGCAGACAGTTTAATTAGGGGTGGTTTCAAGTTCACCACACGATCACCATCACAGAGCTTTTCTAATATGCTTATACACTACGGTAACGCTAAAAAGTGATTACACTTTGCCTGCCGTCTGCCTACATTTTGAATGAAAAATTATGCTTTCTGTAAAAGGGTTGCACTTACACAGTTTAGATTTCTTTCTGAATCACACTCACCCCCTCTACCTCTCAGGCTTTATCTCTTCTCATTTTGTGCGTTGGCTACCTGGTGACTGTGCTCGTGCGTTTGAACCCACCACAAGAGCTCCTTAGAGCATTTTCAGATGGCGCTGAAAACCTTCACGCTTAGCAAGATGTTTTAGAAGCTGATTTTTGCCATCTACATAGTTCAGGTACAACACGAGCAACGTTTATAAGTAATTGAGTTCCAAATTACAACTCACTCTCCATTTCAGTCAATAACAATTGTTTTGCCAGTTTTAATTTTTAAAGTTTCATCCTGTTAAGTTGCTGTCTTCCGCAATAAACTCAAGTTGCTAATGACAATGTGACTTGGGCAGGCTGGAAACTTGGATGAGGACGGAACTGGAGGTACGGTGCTTAGATCCCTGTCACCGTCACAGAATGACCAGGAACTTGTGTTACAAACATCGGGATCCACAGTCACTATTCTTAACTAACATACAACTAAGAACCAAACCCATGTCCAAAAAATCTATAAGCCTCTGCTGTCCTAAAGACACTTACAATTTAGTCCTGGAGAGAAGGCATCTTGGTGGGGATCAGTTCCTTTAAGGCTGAGAGGTAGACAAGTTCAAACAACACTGTGAGAATGATTTAAACTTCAAAAACACCACTCCTCCGTGCTTTTTATTTTTTTATACACGTTTCTAAGTTCCAGCCCAAGTACTTGCAAAACACTTCATGTTCAACTGCTATCCACTCTGGATTCTGGCAATTCAGTTTTGAAAGATGAATAAATGAAATAAGATTCCCCAAAGCAAATGATTTTACAGCGTAAGTAACACCTCAAGGGGTTACCCTGGGTTTTCACAGGAATTTTGAAACACAGACATCAGAGAAAAAAATGTTCCACAAACCTCAAATTGTTGGTGTCTGAGCTTAATGAAAGAGACTCCTGCCGCTGACCACGTCCCACAAGTCAATGCCTAGGAGGTAGAGGACATAGAACGGATAGAAAGAAACACGCCACCATCTGGGTCTCAGTGTTGGGGCCAAACAAAAAACAAAAGTTCGCAGTGCTGCAGCCCGGCGGGCGAGCTGTGCTGTGGGGGCGATGGGACTCTTCAAGGAACAGAGTTACCTTTACCAGAAGCAACTGCTAATTTTTCTATTCAAGATCAAATAACCAACCTCTAATGACTTTAATTAACTTCAGCACGGCACCAAAGCATTACATCTCTCTGTTAATAAGCAGACAATAAACTCTAGATCGAAAAGTAAAGTTGCCACAAGTGATTAAAAGCATTAAAAACGTGTCGTCAAAACCATATCTCTAGTTTCTGGTGGATCACAGAGCAATGACTTTCAATTCCTCTCTCCTGTCTTCAGCATCACCCTAAAGTCTCTCAACGTGGTCGCCTCTAGAATCTTCCATCTTCCCCTTCTCTGTCCACGGCGCTCCCTTGCCAGCTGCTGCCTCTCTGCTTTCTCTGTCACATAACTGAGACGGATGCCTGGATGTGCCCACCTGAACTCAAAGTAACAAGTGGGTCACACCCACGGTGACGATCCCAGACGGAGCCCTTGCATTCCTCTGTGAGGTGGACTCGGCCCTAACCACCTAACCTACAAGATGCTCAGCCTCTGGCTCCAGCTCTGACTGAGCAAAGCTGAGCTGTTGAAGCAAGTGATGCCAGGTGTGCAGGGATGGACAGGCCACCCGACCAGGGCCCTGGCTCAAGTATTTGGCAATAGCCTCAGTTTCTGCCTGATGTCACCAAAGAGCTTCTGTCTCTGATTCCTGTGACTCTTCAGAACAGACACAATGAATTTATTAATTCCGTGGAAACTGGTAGACCCCAAACATTGTACCTGAGCAAAGATGAGTCACAGGAGATCAGGTAAACGCCCATGCAAGTCTGTGCAAATGCACATTACGCAAAACTATCTAAAATAAAATGATTGCCACAATTCCTAACAATGAGTGATGTCCTCCCATACAGAGGAGCCTTTTGCCATCCTCTGATTTAGGGAGCATCTGCAAGTGAGGATTTAGAAGACTCTTAACATCCATGGGAAACACGCCCTGAGACCTTCGCACACCCCCGTGCAGGGGCACTGTGGAAGGTCATTTGCGGCAAGCTTACGTGCAGTCTGTGCGCAACCACAGAATGCTCTGAACTTTCACCGACATCGGGCCTCGTCAGTGAGCAATCTCTGCACTGGGGGAAGCACGGACACCCACAATTTCATCAGTCGCTTTCTCTTATTGCCACACAGAGGCTCTGCGGGGCTCATTCCTGCACTGGATCTGGGCCACCGCCCAGCTGTCACTCTCAGCTTTGTCCAGACTGCCACATCCTGGGTATGAATCACCACTTTCTTTGCTTTCTCTTTGTTTCCAGTGTTAACAAATCGCTTTTTGTGCGTTGAAGGTGCAAGGGAGGGGCAGATAACGCTTCGTCATGAGAAAACAAGTTTAAGTCATTTTCAAGAATTAATGAGTCCACAAAGACAAGAGGAGAACCACAAAGCTCCATCATAAACCTGCTGGATGTCACCTAGGCACATCGGTTACGTATTCATGAAACACAAAATCTATTTCATGGCATACAAAATCCAAATACACGGCTCAGCAAAATCATAAATAACCACATGCCACGAACATTCCAGGTCACCTACAAGTAGCCAAAACTGCAGAGGTCAAATCACAAATTTCAGGGTTCTGCTGAATCAGGTCCCAAAACCAGTCCCACGGGCCACTAAAGCCACACGTGTTCAGTCAATTTAACATGACAAAAAGGGTTCCAAGTTCATCTTATTCTTTTAATTGGAATATGACCCTAGTCCATTAACATCAGTCACCAGAGAGCCCAGCTCAGATTATTTGAGTCCTAGACGCTGTGAAGGAGCACATTAAGAAGCTCTTGACTACGAGCGACATAAAACTCCACCTGAACTGGCTTAAACAATGGGGAAGTGCATCTCGCAATGAGAATTCTTGCAATGGCTTGGTGGAGCACTGACTCCTCGGGTGACACGACCATGATCCAGGGTCCCTTCCTCTCCCGGCTGCTTTCTGCAGCCCAGCGCTTTTGCCAGCCTCTCTCGGTTTCAGGCAGCAGGACACCCAGCCGGAAAGTAAGGTGCCACCCTTGTCTGTCTGTCAGTAATCCAACCCCTTCACAGGAGCTTGTGTTTGGCCAGAGGAGCAGCACATGCCCTTGCCCGGACCACTCACTAGCTAGGAGAATGGAACACTTGAGATTCACAAAAACTACGCACTGCAAACTGAAATTAATAACATCAGTTGAGTAGGTCCCAACTCCCATTTTTTTTAATTGAAATTTAAGTCCAGATATAAATATAAATATGAAGATACACACGCTTCCCTACTTCTGTGTGTGCTGAACTGTGACCTAAGATGACTTTCTTATTGGGGTGATGGTCCAAATAGTCTGAGAAGCACTGGACCAACCCTGACCTACTCCTGGGGAAGAAGACATAGCCTGCCTTCCCCGACGCACTTGGCCACGTACAACCAAAGCAAGACCTGGACCACTCGGGGTTAGGGAGGAAGAATCAGGGAACCGCAGTTGGGAGCTTGGTAGCAACCGCAAGCAGCAAGAGAAGAGTCTCATAGGGTGGGGGGAGACATTTGCCACATGCGCAGAGATGAAAAAGGATTCAGAGCTAGGCTTTTCAGGGAACACGGCAATGCGAGGTGCTCCTCAGCCGCCTGTGGGGACATATTGGTCCTCTGCTGGGTGACATGGACAGATGTCCAACAGAGAGTGTAAGGCAGACACAGCAGAGTGTGGATTGCAGGCAAAGAAATGCACAGCTGATTTAATTTAAAAACTAGAAGCAGCATCTACAAGGGCTTTTACCATCTGATGAACGACTAAGCACATCTTAGCCAACTACAGAGTTTATTTATCGATTTCCTATGATGTGCTTTATGATACTGCTGAAATCATTATGTGGCTTTTAACGCAGTGTGACTCAGGAGACAGACATGTTGAGGGCTGTCATCACCAAGATGCCTTCTGTCATTGCACCATCTTCTTAACCTGACGTAAGGAAATTCATATTTAGTGAAGAAGGAAATGACTTTGGGTATGTATCATTCAAATCCTCAAGGATTATTGGCTAATTAGGAGCACAGTAATGTAAATTTGCCTTGTGTCAGGTTTTCTGGAACAGTAAAATAACATAATTAAGCAGTGAACAAAGCAGATCATTTAAGCCACCCTTCACTGCAAATGTATATGATGCCTGAATGAATGCATCAGCCTGGCAGCTAGAAAAAGGATAGCCCACACCACAGGGGCCAAAAATTGTTCCTAATAACAGGAGAGAAACTGTGTAGATTCGACTTAAATGTATTGCTATTTCTTATAAGAAGGTTTTCATCAAAAAATTCCATTGGATAAATAAATACTTCATTTAAAGGAAACTGGAGTTGTTCTTTTTGGAAAAAACCAATCTGTATTGTGTTAACATAAGCAAAGTAAAAAGCCAAATAAAATTTTCTAGAAATGGAAATGCTAATAAAATTAGAAAATAAGCCTTTATTTGAATGGCATGTCCCAATTTTGACTTCTCTTTGGACTTGTGGTTACATGTGCAAAATTACACATAAAATGTGAAGCTTTAGTTGAAACTGTTCACTCCAAATCACCCAATTAACTCCAATTTTGGAAACAGAAGCACCTTAGTTGGGAGGCTGATGGACTGTCACTGTTCATTGCTAAAGGAAATGTTACCATTATACCCAAAAACCTGTGAGAAGGCAATTGTGAAAACCCCAACAAATTCTGAAAGACTTGGAAGAGGTTCAAAATCAATTTGAAATGTTTCTATTGCATCCATCCCGCTCACCAGCAGAGTGGGAAAGTAATGTCTGGTTTGGCCCAGCCAACTGTGGCAAAGAACTGTTGGTCCCCGGGACAGGGAGGCTGAGGGCAGGGAGGGCATCTAGGTTAACCCTCCCAGCCTCATGAAGCAAAATTCGTTCCACGGCCGCCTCTCCAGCAGCTCCCACTCAGGGTTCCAGAAATGCAAGTCAACGCTTCATTCTCCCCCGTGCTGCAGGAGTGAGGGGCAATGAGAATTGAAACAATAAGGAAAGTCTGCGTGAATAAGGAAAGTAAGCAGAGTGGGAGCCTGCAGCTGGAGTTGGCAGCTGGAGAAAGAAACGATAGTCAAATAGAACTGTTTTTAAACCTGGTCTGCAAAAGTCAGCGAAAGCATCAATCAGCCACACAGTCGAAAGCACTCAGAACTCTGCTCTTGATAAAATATTGGCCACGGTCACTTTGATAATGCAGCCCTTGCCAGGAAGAAAGCTCCGGGTCCTGCTTCAGTGCTTAAAAAAAAAGAAAGAAAAAAAAAAAAAGAAGGAAAATCAAGTGCTTAGATGTCAGCTAAGTTTCCTTTCTGCTTACAAACCAAGGTGACAGCCAGAAGACGGCAGCTCTCACCCCAGCGAACGCGGGTGCTACGGAGAGTGGGCCTTGGTGCTGATGGCCTGATTTATAACCACTGTTTTCTATTATAATTCAAGTACCTTCAGGGCCCTTTCCAAGACTAATAAATGATTACAAAGTGCTGCATTGTATCTCGTACCTTCTTTCCTCCCAACCCAAATCCAACAGCTGAGCCTTGGGAATGTGTTCTCCAAATCAGGACCCCTTTCTAGACTTGGCCACTCTTGGTCCCATAACCAGCTCTTATGCAAACACAATCCTACTGTGTACACTTGAGAGTACTCCTTCAAAAAAAATAATAAAAAGCCTCATCACGGGCCAGCACGTCACTTTGGCAATTCATTTTTTTCTCGGGTTCCAATGACTACGTCTTTGTTAAGCCACACCGAGGGTCACACTGATGAATTCCAAAATGCAGAACAGCACAGGAAGCTCTTCGGGAGTGAAGCCCTAACTCAACAATCTCCGGAACAAACAATATCTGAGCTACAGAAATCTCACTGGAGAGTTGTAACTGAATCTTCCCTTACTGACTTTTAAACCCCAAAGATTAACACACTGCATGGGTAATACGGAATAAATCCAACACTATACGATTTTTGAGACTCCAGATTATCTGTTCTCTGGACCTTTTCTAACATAAATTTCACCTCCAATGATATTTACCATCCTTTGAAAAGTGGGTCACTATTTCTCCTGCCACTGGATGATCAGAAGAACCAGAGAAAACGGTCATTAGGTTGACAAAATGTCCCATACATCCACGTCAGTTAAAAGGAAAAAAAAAAAAATAACCAAGATCTTCCTTGTGCCACGTTTCAGGATTCCTGACATCTGTCATAAAACTCAGGCCATACGTCTTTTCCTTCCATTAAGGGGAGTCGTCACACAACCAGTGCTAAGGTCGTGTCAAAAAGAATTATTGACTTATAAGCATATCTTCCCCCACCCCGCTAATGATTTCCACAAATATACCCACTGATCGTCTTTTTTTATGTGCTTTCCAGAAATTACTGGGAGACCCAGGGGGCCATTTGGGGGTTCTGTGCTTAGGGATTTGACAGGTAATGTTAATGAGAATCACATCCATATTTATTTCAGGATTTATTTATTTAGAGTGGAGTGTTCTGGCTGCGTGAGCCTTGCTGAACCGGCGACGAGCGGAGAAGGGAGGAAGGAGTGGGATGGGAGGGGGAGGGCAGGAGGAGAACAGTCCAGAAGGCCTCTATAAAGCAGCCTCCAAGAGTGCCGTTTACTGCCTCTTCTACAGGGAATGCATCCGTCTGCCCTCATATTGTCAGGTTGACAAGAGGAGAAAAAAAATTAACCAAAAGCCAAATCAAATAAATGTGCAACTCATAAATTCTGCAGCTAAAAATTTACCCCTGAGGGACAGCAACAATGCACCATGGAAGGCCTCCCCCCGCCTGCCCTCATAAAGAGGGATGAGAAGTGAAGCTTCTCTCTCCAGCTTCAAGAGGCCTGATCTAGAAGAACAGCGCCAGGCTGCCTGCTTCCTCCTGGTCTTGTTAACGAACTGATCCCCATCGTTGGTGGCACGAAGCTGCTCTTCCCAACGTGATGGCAGCATCTCTAGGCCCTGAGCATTGCTAAGCAACGTGTGCCTGGACTGAGCCGCCGGGGTACCGTTCCTCCTTTGCGGGGATGCGGGGGACACTGCGGGAGGAAACGTAGGGGCCATCGGAATGTGCATGACTGACACCCACGCTCGCCAAGCCACTTCCTTTTTTGACCCCAAGTATGTCGTTCCTAGCAAAACTTGTTCTAATGAACATCATTCTTGCTCCCAAGTATTCAACCAAAAACAAGGATAAATCAGTCTTTAGAAAAAGCCAGCCTGCTGCCTCCACCGACTAAGCTTCCCAGAGGCAGCAAGGGTTTCAAGGTGAAAATGTTTATCAAACCTCGTAAAGCAGCTGCTCCTACAGTGTCATGAGAGCTTTACGTCTACATGGGACGTATTTTGTATGTGTTACTGTTTGGGAACATTAACCAGTCCAACCAGGGGCCCCAGACGGAAATCATCCACAAGGAAGACTTGGGGAATAATGGGGTACTTCACAGCACCCCAGTTATCCGGGAGAATCACACTCTTCTCTGGCACAACTCACCAAACGTCATCTGCAGAGCACCATCTTGTGGCAGACAGCACTGCTCCGTACCCACTCCCCACGGAGGGAGGCCCGAGACCAGAAACCACATACGGCACATCTTTCGCATCTTGGACTCTTTTTTAACCTCAAAGAAGATATTTTAAAAAAAAAAAAAAAAAAAAAGCTATCACGGCAATGAAAATCCAAAGAGGTGGGCAATTAGTTTAGTACATTTCTATACTCAAACTTCACTAATAGATGAGCAAAAGTGCAACGTGTATGTATTTGCCAAAGCTCCCATCACAAAGGGAAAATGAAAAAAAAAACCCAACTTTTTAATAACCAATAAAATAGCCACAGTCACAAATGTTAGTAGAGCTTTTTTACTCAGATTGCCTAGAAATATTAATATACTTTTGCTTTCAGTTATAATCTGTACTTATATTGAATAGCAATAAATAAATATATATATAAATGTGAGGCATTTAAATGTATTTCCACTTACTGAAAAAATGGAGTTTTTACAGCATCTATAAGATAAAAGTAAAGTGCTTATATCATAATACTCTACTTCCCTCTCTATGAAGTGGAACTATGAATTTAATATACCAGTATCTGTCTGTCTATTCAAACTAACATGTAAAACTGCTGTCCATCAGCAAAAGTATTCAACTCACAAAGCCCTTATTTTTAAAATGTGAATTCAAGAGTGTAGCTAAGGAAATCTTCAAAATGCCTAACCGAGACTGCCATGTTTTGTACCAGTGCTTTCAGATGGCAAAATGTAAAGAGTTGCTGCTGTAATGATTTAGGTTAGATTGTAGATTGTAATAAAACTAATTCCTAAATGATGCAATAAGGAAACCGCAAAGCTGACAACAGGTTTTAAGAAACAGGGTATGTTTTCATGTTTTTAAAATAAGAACAAATGAGTCGCTGTCAAAAATGCTTCTCGTTAATAATTATTTGCTATCAACACTCTGTTAAATTAGGATTTTCTCCTTCTCCGTGGGTGATACAAGAATTGATTAGCTGTCACTTTTAGGTGCTGAGTGGCATCTATCTGAGTTAGAAGGGCCTCCTTCTGCTGTTTTATTTCGACAACTGTAGGCACTTTCACTAAAATTCTACTCCGTGTCTTTTTGACTTAGTCCCTGAAATTCTGAGCCTACATTCTAGAAAACACACACACACACACACACACACACACACACACACAGGAATTGTTCTCCCCAAAAAGAGACACCCTCCCATCTGCAGTGCCCTTATTTCATATCACAAGAATAGGCCAATAAATCAACTAGAGGTAAAAGTAAAATCTGTAATAACCCGTTACCACTTCTTCCTCCTCCCACACTGCAGCACATAAAACTTTGTGTCAAAAGGCCTCACATCACAAGAATTAATCAAAAAACTCTTAAAATACTCTATGCACCTACTTCTGATGGCTAATTTGGCTTCTCTATGGCAAAGCACTAATTTTTTATCTCAATCAATTGGTACAGTATTCTTTTCCATCAATCACAGAGGTGGGGAACAGTAAAACGCCACCCTCTGTTGAGTATAAAGCAAAATTAAGCAAAAAAGAAAAGAAAAGAAAAGAAAAGAAAAGAAAAGAAAAGAAAAGAAAAGAAAAGAAAAGAAAAGAAAAGAAAAAAATTGCTCGCTACTGAGGAAAGCCTGCTGCGACGACAGAAAACACGGAGAGCAGGAAGGCCCTGGCGGAGGAGAGAGGCAGCAGACGCTGCAGAGGACCCAGGGGAAGCCTTACAAATAGCTCCAGCAAAGCAGAAGGAATCTCAAAAGCATCAGAAGGCCAAACGCGGTGAGAGGAAGAGCCAATAAGAAAGTCAACAAGGTGCCTGGACCAGATGAGCTGATGGGACGGATGCGAACAACGCACAGCTCGACAGGGAGGATTACTGCGGTCAGGAGAAGACAGATTGAGCTTTTCTTTCCCCGGAAATGAAAGGGAAGTGCCCAGAATGGCTGAGAAAACACACTCCTTTGTGGAGAGGAAAAGAAAGGAGTTTCAAAATTTAACCAGCTCCCCGAAGAAGCCAGGAAAAGCCTAGAGGTATGTCAGGCCAGAGGGCTTGGCGAGAGGGCAGAGGGCACCCACCCAGCACCCCCATGCAGAGCCCCCAGGTGGGGAGCACACACAGCCCAGCCGCTGGCCAGAGGCCGCTACATCTGGCACATCTGCCCCACTCCCAACCCTCGTCACGCCTGCTGCCGTCGTGCCGGACTGGCTCCGGCCCAGTCAGCCTTCCCGAGTCTGCCGCTGAAGGCACAGCCAGTTCTCTCTCCCCCAGCCCCCGGTTCCCTGCCACCATCTTCTAGAAGCAACTATGCCATGTTTCATTGACTACGTGGAGGAAGAAGATGCTGTGACAGCTGGGGACAGAGCACAGCCTGGCTTTTCTAGGTGTGTGGGCCACAAACCATGTGCTACCCTCAGTGGGCGTGAAGGGCCAGGCACCTCCGTGACTACTCTGAAGATGGAACCAGAAACCTAGCTCCGGCAAGCAACAGACAGAGAAAGTTAAAAAATATTTACTAATGATACATGTGAAGCCAAAGAAAGACATTTAAAGCTTAAATTGGGGGGCAATGGAACTTATCATTATGTTTTGTTGTAAAACATGTGTGACCGAACTACTGTATTGCTGCCCACCCCACCCCTTTATCACAGAGGTCAAGTGTATTACTGTGCTTCCCAGAGCAAAGCACATGGAAATACTACTGTGCTCAGTGCTTTAAAGCTTCCCCCAAATTTGCATGAGCTCCTTGTACCCTCACAACCACCTGCCTCATAAGGTGAGTCCCGACGTTCGTTCTGGAGCTGTGAATACTGAGGCTTAGCAAGGTTAAGTGACTTGCCCAGACACCCAAGTAGAAAGTCACTTGCAAACATGGATCAATATCCATAGGTGAACATCTGTCTTTTGACCGCAGGTGCCACCCCATCCTGTGCCACAGCCAGGGGCAGAGACCCTAAACCCTGTTAGGACATGGAGAGAAAGAGGGCAGGCCCTCCTGGAGCAAGGCAGGAAAGCTGGGCTGCCAGATTAAGCCACAAAAAGGATGCCCAGTTAAATCTGAATCAAGATAAACAACAAATTATTTTACTATAAGTATATCCCATGCAATCGGTGCGTTACACTTAGACTAAAATTATTCATTGTTTATCTGAAAGGAAAATTTAACTGATTGTCTGCTATTTTATCTGGCACCCCAGATAAGGCAAATGTCAGTTCCTCCAACCCAGGGGAGGAGGCTCTGGGAACAGTTGGAAAATACCCAATGGCATATCCTTCCCAGAGGTGAGGCACCACAGGGCATCTTGTCCGTTTCCAAGCACTTCCTCTGCTATTATTGCATTAGATGCTCCCTGTGGAACCAGGGCATGGCATCATCATCCCGTTACCAAGCTCGAAGTGACTCGGAAAGCCAATGACAGAGCCAGGGCAAGAGCCCCCCTGAGTCTGAGTCCAAAGCTCTCTGTTTAAAATGAGAAATGATGCCCTGACCAGTCTTCAGCCATCCAACTGATCATATGTAACTCCTCTTAAGCACAGCTGCAATTTCCTTTGCACATCTTGAATCCAACAGCATGAACACTTAAACGGTCCAGGTGATGTCCACATCTTTTCCTTCAGGCTTCGTGCACACATAGTTTATAAAGCCGAAGGGACCATCCTAGCAAAAGGCAGCACTGGGACAGCCTATTGAGTACAGGACCCCAAACTCTTCTGAAGGCCCAAGATTAGAAGAGAAATAATTTGAAAAAAAAAATTTAATGAAATAGATTCATTATTCTTATTTCCATGTTCCAGATCTATTCATTTAGCCTCCAAAGTAATCTTTGTCCAGGGTGCATAACTGTATCAAATACTCCTGCTGTCAAAGCTTTATTTCCTTAAAAGGCAAAGATAATATGGGCTGGGTATTCTTTTCCTACACATAATTCATTTAAGTCAGAAATGTTCTCAAATGGCTTCTTTTTTTACTACTCTCCAAGTTTACGTGCACCATGATCCAAGAAGATATAAATTACCACTGGGACACAGGGCGAGACTGCTCCTCCCATGACACAAACACTGAGATTTCATTTTCCTCATACTTTTATTTTGCTGCTAATAAAATTGGGTGGTTAAACCTCCATGGTAGAGTATGAATATAACACCAGAGTTAAGCTTTAACACCAGCAAAAACTCTATTAAAATGTTGCCCCAGAGACTGTAAATTTGAATTCTGGCACTGCAGGTCCGGTCGGGTCTGAAAACTAAAGAGAGGAAGTTCCTAAGTCTTGCTGAACAGGCCACACAGAAGGACTTTATTTTTTTCCATTAGGCTAATTTCCTTATGGAGAAGGAAAAAAATAAATAAATAAAGAGGTAGAGAGGCCTTAAAACGCTGAACTGACTTAGGGGAAGAAATGAGCTGCCAAGTGACGGAAGATGGAGCCGGACAGGTGTGCCCCGCAGGTCGGGGAGGCAGGAGAGGAGAAGGCACACAAATGCTTCTGCGATTTGGACTAGAATGTACGTCATTGAAAGAACTGCTCTCAGAAAGACGAGAGCAATCCAGCGCGGGGGAAACCAAATGCCACCGGCCAGAGGCGCGAGCTGGGGCCTGGCTGCCCCGGGCTCTAGCACCAGCTCTGCCCTCAGCAAGCCAGCTGCCACCCGCCTGAGCGTCCTCCTCCGCCAGATGCAACCCTAGTTCAAGGTGACTGCACAGGTCACAACTTCAAAAAATGTATACGTATGAAAGTGCTTTGGGAACCTTCGCATGCCTACGAGAAGGTAGTTCACGAACACGGCAAAGGCTTTAAACTCGGTGTTTGTAGAATTAACTTACCGTTACTAATGCTAGAAATTTTCCTTAGAAACAGACCAGGGATAAAAAAGTTACATATTTTATCACTAACAATGGGACAGAAACTTTCATTTGGAAACATAACATTGGTAATACCAACAAAATCTCAAGAATTCTAAGAGTAAACATGACAAAAAGATTTTCTTAAATAGACTCGGCTTGCATTTTGTATTGCATAACTGATAGCATGAAAATTAATAAAAATCTATTAAAATCGGTGAAAATTTTAAAGAAATACTCCAACAGACTTGAAAACTAATGGTCTACCTATGAGTCAGAACAAATTAGAAGGCAGGTGATAACTGACAGCCAGGTTATCAAACTTCTTCTGGTCTTTGAGGGAAGGGACTAACGATATTCATGTTACGGCACGCTCGCGGAACGACTGTTCAATATACATTTTACTAACACAATCAATGAATTTAGCAAAGATGTGTTTAAGAAGAGAGTATTTGAGGATTAGGAGCAGGTTTTAGAAATGAAATGGAGGATAAGCTAACAAATCTATCAGAAATAAGATCAACAACTTAAAATTTAAACCAATCTTGAGCATATATTTGAACTTGGATATGCAGAAATGGTGCACAAGTCCCCAAGGTTCAATGATACACTCAGAGGATCAACAGCCCTGTAGACAGTTAAATTACTCGGAAAGCCAGGGAATTTATCAAACATGAATTTCAAAGTGGATTCTGGCCTCCAGGAAAAATGGAAGTGCCCATTAATGTACATACAAAATAAATGTTGTCTGCAAGCTCTTTCCACTATCTATTTTTTGACCACAAATTGGCTAAAAGTTTTTAATCTACATAAAGTGGGACAAAGAGTCCTTTCCCTTTGATAGAAGTAACCTGGGTACAGGTTGTACAAAACTATTTACGAATTCCAAAAACGTAACTGTTGGCCTGACAGGTACAACACAAAGAAATAATCTACACCATTTCATTTCTTTTGGTGCATTATTTATAACCAACTCCAATTTGAGAATGTTAACATTACATAGGTTTCACACACGGAGGAAATTCGTACAAACCCATCATACATTATGAATGGAAATGTTAACAGCTCTACTAAAACTTGTTAAAGCAGAGGGGCTGGAATAGGACAAACACTAGGATGTGATGGTCCTTAGAAATGCAGACAGTATTTAGCTCATAATCTCAATATGTCTTTTATTGATCAAAAGAAATGCTAACTTCATCTAGCGGGACAGATAATTTGTCAAAAAATGTTTTATGTAACAGAATATTTCATAGCTAAGTGGCTCAGGATATTAGTCGTTGGTCTTTGGACCACAGGACTTGAGCCTGAGGTGCCGCAAGGACAGAGGCTCAGCACCAGGCCCACGAGGAGAGGGGCCGGGCAGGTTCGGCGCAACGCAGGTGCAGGGGCGGCTTCACTGCACGCAGAAGCTCAGCTGCCTCCGTGCCCCCCTGCCCAAGGAAAGTTGGTGCCCAAAAGACTAAGGACCCATCTTTCTGAAGATGGTCCCTCCAGGTCCAGGTACGCCAATCACATGAAAATACACACCCAGGAATGCCACAGCCTTCACACGCTTTGGTCCCAAATCAGAGGAAATCATTGACTTTTCTCTCTCATGCAGGCTTTCCATTGCCTATGTCTCCAGCGCTTTCTATAAACTGAGTCCTTCTAATTAGACAGACTTCATTTTCCCTCTAATCCCATAATAGTTGACCAGCTGACAGAGCCACAAGCCACCCAGGTCCCAAACGTCCAAACTCTAGGCCATTTGTATCTAAAGGCTCCCAGCAGCCTCAAGCCACCTGACCTCATGTCGAAATGCCCATCGCCTGCTCTCGTGGAGGTTTAAGGGCTCTCCCTAGCTCCATGTAACGGTTTCCTCCTACACGCAGATGGGTGAGAGGAGGTCACCTCTCGGGGCTTCCCCTTCCCTGAGTGATACAGGTGATTAGATGTGATGCTCTGGAATGTTCTTTCTGCCCTGACAGTCCTGGAATTGTGTGTTTTTTAATGTTCATCTCCACCTCCCTCTGGCACATGAATGTACAAAGTAGCATCCTTTTTCCAAAGATGAGGAAACAGAAACAGGTTTACATCTGTCATCATGCCAAGGAGGAAACTGCACTCAGTCAGCAACAGAGGGACTGTGGGCCTGGAACGTGCCCACGGCCACAGCTGCTGTCGTCTCACAACCAGCCCTGCTACTGCACATCCGGGCTTAGATGCCCTTTTGCTGTCCTTGTCTGCAAGGGCTTAAGATGAATCCCTTTCCTGGGTGTCTGGCCCTGATGGAACTCTAAACATCGCATAGGTACCAGCACACACGGTCCTTGGTATTGACGAATGTGCCAGTCTCCAAGGCCAGCACCGCACGGGATGTGTCCATCAGACGTCTGGGCTGTGGGTGCCCCCGCCACCAAACCTCGGCCTCACCCACCATGGCCGCCCCGCATCAACAGGCTCTCAAGCAGGCACTGGAGGCCGGGCTCCCTCACAGTCTGCATTGGGGGAGGCGCAGCCCTTTGTCAGGACGGGTGCCTGGGAAGCGGTCTCACCCCTCCCCTACACCACCCTCCACACACTGGGTGCTATGGGGACCCAAGAGCTATCTTCTCTGCCCCTCCCCACTGGTGAGACCAAAGGTGTCCTTTACTCAGGTTTGGTTCCTACCTGTTCCCTCCCAGGCACGCCCTCCCGCTGAGCCAAACCGAACAAGACTATCCCCAGACCCCAGAGTGAGTGCCCAGCCTCGGACACTCCCCCACAGTGTGCATCTGCTGGCATCTTTCTTCCGCGACTGCACGAGGTTTCCACTCTGTGAGTATGTGTCCTCTTCTCTTCTTACAAAGACACCGGTCATGTTGGATTAGGGTTCACCCATATAAACTCACGTTACCTTAATTACCTCTGTAATGGCCCTATTTCCAAACACAGTCCCATTCTGAGGTATCAGGGACTTCAACATATTAATTTGGCCGAGGGGAGGACAATTCAGCCCATAACATGCAAAAGCCTGGCTTCCTGCTCCCTTCTAGGAGTGAGTAGCTCTCTGGTGTGTTTGTGCTCCAGAAAGTTCATTACCAAACTGGCTATCTCACCTGGAAATGACCTCTGCCCCGAAATGCCAAGTGGTAATGCCGCAGCTACAAGAGGAATTGGAGGGAATTCTGCCCAAACGAACACGACAACCCGGTGGGCGTATTTCACAGCACAAGGCCCTCTCACACACACCGGAGTCTTTGATCCTCAAACTCATTCTGCAAGGGAGGCTGGGGAGGTATTAATCAATGAATACAGATTAATTTATGAGATGACGAGATGCAGAGTAAGTTGCCCAAGGTCACACAGCCAATTATGGCCCAAGTCTTGCGACACCAAGAACACGCTCCTTCCACTACTCCGTGCCGTCCCTTGTGCAGCGAGGGGAGCCTGGAATATGGTTTCGCAGCAGCTCCTGCAGGTTAAAATGTGTTTATCATCTTGCATAAGTTATGACCCAAGCCTTCCCACAAGAAGATCGTATCACAATAAGAAACACATCGTGCAGGTGGCTAACATGATTTATTAAATTTTCTCAATTTCATGTAACAGGAAGTTCCTCTACACAGGAAAATTTTCTAAATATTGAAAACATATGTACATAGGACAAAGCTCAGGGAGAAAAGGGCTTATTTTAATACATCACACATAATAAATGTTTTTTTAACAAAGTCTGTATGAACTTTCCACATTAATCAAAAGTGAATGCTGCATGATTCTGTATAATTAACCAGGAAGTCATATTACAAGTGATAAATATCACAGATGACAAAATGAAGCAACGAATATTGACCTTAAGTGCTCATTAATAATGCAGGGTTTTTGATGGTCCACAACGCAATTATTACTCAGTTAATTGAAGGGTCAAGTTTCCAGAAGATTAATAATTAGACTTGCAGTGGCCTGTCCCTCAGAGGTTTAATAATGCCAAGAGACGCCCCTTTAGGCCTCCTTAACATCGGGATCAGAACCTCAGTCCTGCGCGTCCCTGCTGTCCCTGCAGCGCCGCGTGGACAGCGAGCCCCCGAGACATCTGGTGGTCACCAGGAAAAGAGGTGCTCAAGCCTCCTGACAAAGGCGTGCCTTGGGGCGCCTCTGAGTGGGGCTCAGGGAGAGGCAGTCTCGGCCACGTTGGGAGGGGAGGGAGCAGCTGGACGGACAACGCAAGCCCGTCTCCGTGCACCTCTGGACACGGCCTCTAGCGTCAGGCTCCAGATGCGCACCGCCCCCAGCAGCGGTGGATCCCACCCGACTACGAAAGGGTTCAGTGGCACAAAAAGAAATTCACAGAATGACTTCATATCTGTGAGATACAGGAAAGATGAGATGAAATATAGCCTCCCAAGTCAAGACATTCCAGCTCCTTTTCTGTGCCCCATGACTGAGTTCCGTGTGGCTGGAGCGGGCTCAGAACTCCCCTGCAGCTGCAGCACCTCGCCCGCACCTCACGCGGAGGACCCCGCGCCTTGTTCTGCTACTCACGGCAAACGCCACCCGCAACGCACCTGCATCCCCCAGTCTTTGAGCTTGCCCTGGGGAGGACGCCTGAGTCTAGATGCTTCCTCCCACTCCCACTGCCACCTTCTCCCTCACCAGGTCCTCAAAGCGCAGCTAAACTACCACCTGTGCCAAAAAGCTTCTCGCTCAATCTCAAAATCCTAAGACCACCTCCCTGATCTGTACGTGGCGGCACACGATAGCCTCTCCTTCACGGCTGCTGTCTTGCACTGTACACATGAGTCCCGGCATCCTGCCACCTCCCTGGACACTGGGAGTGACTCACAGATTGAGTGCACAAGCCCGGCATCCAATGGAGAACCTGCCTGCTGAGCTGGAGGTGTGGGCAGGGAAGCAGGTGGCCTGTGCACCATCCAGAGCACGTGGGGCAGACTGACTGGAGGGCGGATGTGTGGGAGCCCCTGGTCCATGCCAAGCGAGGGGAGTGAGAGCAGTGGCACAGGTGGGCTCCCCAGGGAGAAGCCACAAGAGCAGAAGATGCTGGCCTGGATGAATCAAAAAGGGCGTGGCCCTGTAGGACGGCATGAAATTGGAAACAACTTAGCTGTCCGACAGTCAGGGCTCAGTTAAATAACGGTGGTACGTGCACTCCATACGATACTGCAAAATGCCCTGATGGTAAACACAAAACAGCATGTGCAGCACAGCTACGATGGCGTAGGAACACAACACACACAGAGGACAGACTGCGAAAGGTTCACAGTGGTTCCAATTGGGTGTGGGATCACTGGTGATGCTTACAATTTCTGCTTTTCTGGATGCTCCCAACTTTCTAAAATGAATGTACAATGTGTGAGGGCTGTGGGGGAAGAAGCGCAGTAGGACCTGCCCTGGCTCTGTCTGGGCAACAGGAACCACTATAAAGCCCAGGGGACTGGCCGTGTGCTCCACGCAAAGTGCACTGGACAGTCAAGGACCCAGGGGATAAGAAAGGCCAGAGCTTCCATGGACGTGCTGGACGGTTGGGAGCAGCCTGTCCGTGAGCAAAGGAGAGAGATGGATTTCATAAAAGGCAAAGAAAAGGGCAGAGCCCGGACCTACTGGCTTCCTTCCCTTGTGTCTTCCTCCTCCTCAGCCCCACTCTCCTTAGCACAGGACCCCACCCTGAGCCAGAGGCCACAGGATGGGTCGTGGGGACAGACCCCCTATCTCACGGACCTCCTTCCCTGTTCACCTCCTCTCAAGGGCGTTGTCTCACTCCTGCAAGATGCAAACATAAGCCCTGGGCATTGCCCGGGAGCACCTCTCCCCTGACTTGAGACCATGATGTCTCTGTCCTGGTCTAGTTCGAAGCAGTGACCCAGAGGTGAAAATTCCTTATCCTGGGATCAATCCCTTGGGCCAGGCAGTCACCTTTATTTATGGTTCCTGTAAAAAGAGCCGGCTGTGAATTTGCGCGCTGCCCTCATACGCCACTAATGAGATCTCATCTAATACGGACATATTTCCGCCTCGTGGGGACCAGCTACTTCTCAGCCCGTTCGGACAAGCCGGGGGTGCTCTGCAGGTGCCTTTGTGGCGCAGAAGGGACTGGGGTGCTCCTGGGGGGCACACAGGGACCCCTCCTTGGTGGCACTGAATACTCACGCCCATCAGTAGCATCAGATTTCAAGCTGAAACCAAACTAGAAGAAATGACACCCCTGCAGCACTATATTTTATGTCTTGTTTTTATTTCCTTTACTTGTCTTTCAGTGTAAACAGTCCATGTTGCTCTAAGAGGTCAGTTTTATATGCCAGAGAACCACCAAACTATTTAGGTTTAAAATGACACTACTGTTTAAGACCCTGTAATTTTCAGAACATTTGATTTACTGTTGCAGCACTCCGTAAGACTCATTTCATACCTCCGAGAAGAACTAGTCAAAGTGTTAAATAAACATGAAGTCTGCGTCTTGTTTTCTTTCCAAAAGTGCAAACACTGTGTTCCTCTAATGATTAAATACTGCTCGACACACGAGCAAGTGACTATTTCACAGTTGCTTCTTTCCCGTGGCTTCATTTTATGTATTAATTATTTTGTGTTCAGACAAAGACTTTAATTAGGAGTCATAAAGGATTTCTGAAGAGTGAATAAGTAGTTTCATCTGCATTAAACTGATAATAAACAGACATTTCTAAAACAAGGAGCTGCCCATGTGCAAGCCTTAACTAAGCCTGAATCTATTAACCACCAACTAAACTCAGCCTCATAAAATATTGTTTGGGGATGTTACATGACAGCAAAAATGATTCAGATTGCCTTTAGGTCCTTAAAGAGGAAATAAATTAATTGAAGTTTGGTGGATATTAAAGGTTCAAACTTGCCTTTGAATGTGAAAAATTCAACTAATATTATCCTCAGCTCCTAACACTGATTATTAAAAATCGCTTGATTCTTTGAAATGACAGTACAAAAGCAAAAAAATTTAAATATAATGGCTTTTTAAGGATAAGAGGCAAATATATGTGCACTTGATTACAATGAATCTGAAAAAAAACAAAGTAGAGAAAGTTAAGTCTGCCCATTAAGCTAAAACTCCACTCTCCACTCTTTAAAACAGGAACTACATTATCAACAATGTCCCTCCCATAAAGGCTCCGCGAGGCAATACGTCATGCCAGGACAGGCTCTTCTCTGCTGCTTGTGTGCAGAGAGTATGATTCTGAACACTAAACAGCCTCTCTTCTCCAGATACTCCTACCAGACTCCTGGTACCTTGCTGTTTGACATCAACGCATAAAGGGAGGGCCTGGGGTGAGTGTAGACTTGCTTTTATTTTCGGCTTTATTTTGCATACTCATCTTGAGTTCTGGCAATATCTAGTCTGCCAATTGCTTGTCGGGTGCTATTTTCTAGTGCTATAAATTCTTAGAACCAAGCTAATCCTTATAGAGCATCTTCTCCAAGGTCCTCAGAGTTGGGAGAGGCGGGTTATCTGAGCCCTAAAAGGTTCCTATATAACCTTTAGGATTCAACACTGGGATCAACCCCCCCAGGGAACTGCCCCCTCCAGGCGAATTCAATACCCCCTTCCGCACTTCCAAAGTTCCCTTAAGGACTGCGGAGTCCACGCTGAGTGTGATGTAGCCGCACCTTGTTCTGCTGTGAACCCCTGAGGGCCAAGGCCCTGCCCTACTGACCTATGCGTCCCCAGCCCAGCGCAGAGTTGGCCCAGATAGGCATTCAATAAAAATCTGCAAAATGGATGAGGAGGCAAAATGAATACAACCGAACTTCCTTTAGCCTCTGGCATCTGGTATATTTGGCTAAATGCAGAACAGGGGAGCAGCCCAGCCTCCAGGGTCTGCCCAGCAAGCATCGCTCATGTCCATGTCCACGTGCTATCTTGTCCTGGGTTTGCTTCCTGATGGGCACTTTGTTCTTCATAGGCCCAGCATTGATTGAGCAAATATCAGTGTTCAAAGGGGCAGCCACAGGCAGGCTGGTGTCAACGTGCCCCACAAGCACAAGGCTAAGAGGACCTGGCCTGGTCTCTGAGCACTTGAGGGTCCCAAGGTGGGTGGGGACAGCCACCCGTCAGACCTCATCACCTGAGCACTCTAATGGTGAGGTACAGGCCAAAAGAGTTCCAAGAAGAACAGGACAGCCCCGGAGGAGCTAGGATGGCCCTGACCACCGGCTGCGGGTTCCCCAGCAATGCAGGGCCACCCTCTGGAGACGGGGAGAGCTAGGACAGGTGATGCCGGCTCGGCCTCCCACTCCCTGAGCTGCCCAGGGGGTTCTTACATCCAGGAGCAGCCTGTCCACGGCATCATCACCCTCGATTTGATCTTCAATGCTAAGTGCGTAGAAAGACTGTCTCTGCTGCGGAAATCCCAGAAGGAATATAAGCAAAGTGGGTGGGGCAGGGAGGAAGCAAGAGCAGATAGCTCCCAACCCTAGAACCCTACACTAAGCCCTGGGGGGCCTTGAAGCTACGGGCTATGAGGAGGGGCTTGCCCAGACTGGCCAGCCCCTCCCCACCCCCTCTCCAAGCCTCTTGCCCTCCCAGGATCTGGTTCCAGCATGACCTCTTCTCCCTCCATCAGCATGCTCTGGTGCCACAGCTAACTGTCCTACTACGTGCCCTTCCTCCCCTCATCCCAGACCATCCCACCCCAGCTACCGAACCCAAAGCTCCTGCTGCTTCAATCCCCAAATCACAAGCACCCCAGGCCTAGGCCACAGGGAAAGAGCATTTTCCCCAGAAGAACTCGGGTGTGTGAAGGCAGAACCCAGCTGAGCAGAGAGGACCTGGGGCGGGAGACCCTCTGTGTGCACAGGGACTGAGACAACTCTCCAGGCCCTGGGGTTGTGCACAACTGTCGCCTCAGATGCCAAGTCACCCGGGGGTAAGCGTGAGAAGAAAAGGTGGCGGATGTGCTTGTGCTGTTAGGAAGGAACCCGAGTCCTAGGCTCTTCCCATGGAAGAGAATCTCCAAGGAGCCCGAGTAAGGACCATGACACTTACCAGACGGGCACGGCTGGCTGTTGGGATCGAACCATGGAATGTCACTGAAATATGAGATCAGCAAAGACAGGTTTTGTAGGAGTAAGAGCGCAGGACATGGCATGAAAATTCTGGGGTCCAATCCCAGGACCACTACTCCCTAGTTCCTGCCTGAGACAAGTAACTTAACCTCAGCTTCATCATCTGCATAAGAAGCAAATCATTCCTCCTACCCTCTGGGACCATAGCAAAGGTTAAATGAGATGATACAGAAAGAGCCCATCGCAGAGCCTGACCCAGAAAGCATGTGTCCCTCCAATTCTCGTGGCAGCCCACCTGCTTACAGTGAAAACACCGACAGCAGCATTGCTTCACGTGCCTCTTTGGCATAGCTACCCCGTGTCTGAGAACACGTCCTGCAAAAACGGTTGCACTGGCACACACCGACCATGAACACAGCGGCAGCAGTTTCACAGAGGTGGGCACTGGAAACAGTCTCAGTGCCCGCCAGGAGGGCTGGAAGAGAGAGCGTCATGACGCAGCCACATGCGCACCGCGCAGCTGCAGGGAGAAGCGTCCAAGGGAAGGGGAAGCAAGTCTGCAAGAGCCTATTTTACCCGGATGAAAAAGACAAAACCAGGGACGAGCAGACAAACAACTGGTGAGAAAGCACTCATCTACAGTCGGCCCTGAGCCACACAGGTTTGAACTGCACAGGTCCACTTACACGCAGATTTCTTTCAACCAAACATAGATGGAAAATATGGTATTCACAGGATGTGAAACCTGAGCATACAGAGAGGGCCAACTCTTCCTACACATGGATTCTGCAGGGCCAACTGTGGGACTTGAGTGTGTGCAGATTTTGGTATGTGCCTGGGGGGCATATCCTGGAATCAATCCCCTGCATATACCACGGGACCACTGTACACACATGCGGATAGAAGATAAGCCTTTACTTTTCATTTTATACCCTTGATGTTGTCTGAATTTTCCATTTCAGATTTAAAACCAAAAGAAAATTTCCCTGTAGTCCAAGCAAAATCTTTGCACTTGTCCTCTAACAGATAGACCATGTTCAATGTGGGAAATTTTACGGTGACAGACCGAGGTGAGGAGAGAAAGCGGGGACCGGGGAGGAGAGGAGAGGGGAGGAGGGGAGGGGAAGGAGACCAGTACAGACAAACAGCCAGGCCATGATGCGTTCTGTTCACATTCAGATTTAAGTAAAATGGTTAATTCTGTGTCACTGTCTCCTCTGTGTCCCTGAGATGTTTCAGGCATGGCTAAGCCCCAACAACATCGAGCACACATGACTACAAAAGAACCAAGCATGACAGAGGCATAATTTGGAACTCCGAATAGAGACCAAAAAATATAATCACAATAAATATAATACAACAGTGAATATATTCAAAAAATGTCAGCTGCCAAGTGTTTGCGCTTCAAATTTCATCTCCAGTTGGGTGGAAATGCCTACGGATCCCAGAATACTGGACTAAAACTCCATGCGGTTCCATTTTTATGGGTGAATCCAAAACCAGGTGGTTCTGGAAAGAGAGTTCCCACAGCCCTTCTCCCTCCTGTGGTTTCCTCGGATGCTTAGGATGTTTTCCTAAAATGAAATTACAAACATGAATCTCTTATATGCAAGCAAACTTTCATACCAAGCATGCCGATTACAGGCTTGTCGTTTTCCCTTTGTAAACCCCAATTTTTAGCCATAAAAATGTGCTTATGATACAACTTTTTGAGCTCAAAAGAATCAATAGGTTTTTTGGGAGGAGGAGAAGGAGGGGGAATGTGGAAATGTCTTCTTAGGCCACCTTAAGGGAGAACAATCACACACAGATTAACCATTACTTGTTTTGATCATAATTCAGTGATTCTCTATCCTCAAATTTTTTCTAAGCTTACAAAAAAAAAAAAACATTACATTGTAAGATAATCTTTACTAAAGCTATGGGGAGAGGGTCTCCTAGAGGTGGAGGAAAGACAGTGAGTGCACGGGCGGGAGGGAGCAAGGATTTTACAGAATAAAGGGAGTGTGGAGATGCCGCTTGAGCTCCTATTGTTCAACTATGAGCCCCCGAATGTGGAGGGCAGGTCCCCACCACACACCGAAGCTGCCACAGCCCTTCTGTGATGGCGTGGGGTGAACAATGGGCTTTGAAACCACTCGGAATTGACTGTCATTAGGAATATTAAGCCATATTCTTAACGTTATTTCAAGGGAGGTTTTTTTGTGTAGTTTAATATAGCTATACCTTTCTCTAACAGCCACACACTCTAACTCTGACACATTTGAAGACAGAAGATCTACAGGGAAATGTAGAACCAAGAGCCATAAGACACGGGGTTACAGTTCACGAGAATTTGCAATTTAAGTATATGATGACTGAAGAGAGATGGAGCTGCATCGGGAAATGTATCTTTCGGCTGCTACATCTACAAGTAGGTTAATTAAGTCACCGACGTTCTGCAGAGAAAAGTGTAAAACACAGTGATCAAGTGAACTCTTCTCTAGGGTTACACAATTTATAACCCACACCATCCTCGGAGCTCGCACCTCTGCCCGGCTCCCAGGAGCTCAGCTCGCCCTGAGGAGGAGGGAGGGGGATGGAAATGCACACCCTCCCATCCCCACATGGGGGCCTGCCCTCTGGGGCTGTGCCAGATAGGGAGGAAAGCAGCCTCCAGGTGAGGGGTGTACCTGTGAGCCACGGTGGCCCAGCTCAGGAGCTCAGAGAACAGCCTGCACGGGGCCCCATGCCTCCAGAAGGAAGGCAAGGGTCCTCAGTGACTCCTCCAGGGCTGGTATCTCAAAAGAGGTCACAGAGGGAGGCCTGCCCCCTCAAAGTCCTAAGCCTTTCACCCAAAAGACAGAAGGCCCTCAACTTTCATCCAGTGCCCACCCAGCCCGATACACGTGCCAAGACCTAGACTCTGCATTCCACACACACTTTCCAATAGCACACAGCCTCAGGGCCTAAACTTTCTGTTTTAAATCAAACCACATAACTGAGCATTGGTCTTCATCCAGTGTACTTGGAATAGCAAGTGCGGAATTGCATTTGCTGAGTAGTATCCATGCATCTGCCCTGGGTCAACACCCCCAGAATGGGTCCTTTGAACCCTCCCCAATTGAATCTGCCCCAATTCCTGTTCTCAGGGAATCTCCACAAACCAGAGACCAATACAGTCTTATATCCTAAAAGGAGGGAGGAGGCTTAAAAGGTAAAATTGTCAAAACTCAACGATCCCTGTGGAAGCCCACAACACAGCAGGATTGCTCTTCCAACGCAACGGGCTCCACTGTGGGCACAGGTGAGAGAGGGGATAGGGTCCAGAGGGGGCCCCAAGGTGCCTGTGGGCCCCCCAATGCTGGTGCCTTCTAAGGGCCCCATGAGAAAGCCCCCCTGCCCCTTACAACCAAGTGTGCCTAAGACAGGCGCCCAGAACCCAGCCCTCAGTCCAGGCGACGGCACCAGACAAGACAAGGAGGCACTCTCACAAGTCCCCGGAAGCAGCCCATCTCCAGTAGGGTTCGGAATCGCACACCTCCAGCTCCCAGGCTGGCTTTTCCATTAATCCTACAGTCCCCACACCTGCCCTTTGCCCTCTCCTCCACCATCCAACAGGCAGTGCCATTTGCCCTGTTGCTAGTTACACAAACAAAACCCCTCACATCGTGGAAACAGAACACTAACCACCTGCAGGGTAAAATGGGGCCAAGCACTGAACTGCCCCATGAAGGCCGGCACCGTCCCACATGCAGGATAAGAGGAGATTTCAAGTTGATTATCCCTTATCCGAAATGTTAAGGACCAGAAATGTTTCAGATTTTTTTTGGATTTTGGATTGTCTGCACATACATAATGAGATATCTTGAGGTTAGGACCTAAGTTGAAGCGCAAAATTCATTTATATTTCAGATATACCTCATACACATAGCCTTAAGGTAATTTTATACGATATTCTTAAATAATTTTGTGGATAAAACAAAGTTTATGTGCACTGAAGGAAGCATCAGAAAGCAAAGGTGCCCCTGTCTGAGTCACCCAGTGGACTGCCTGTGGTTGTTTGGCACCACTATTATTCCTGACTCTGAATTTACATGCAACTGATAAGCACTTATTTTCCTACACTTATTCACACATAAGCACTTAACAGTAAAAAATATGACATACCATTAACATAGTGAAAAAATAACGTGTTCAGAGTAACTGAGCGGCACAGTAGCATGGCCAGCACACCTAAACCAGCCTCTCAGCAGCAACAGCCAATAATGGCAGGCTGAGCAACCTGTGCGCTGTGCACCTGTGTTTTGACTGTGCCCCATCATATGCAGTCAGGTGTGGAATTTTCCACTCGTGGCAGCATGCGAGTGCTCAAAAATTTCAGATTTTAAAGCATTTCATATTTTGGATTTTCAAATTAGAGGTGATCAACATGTACTGCATACCTGTGGGGTTCTCTGAGTACTGAGGGAAGCCACAAAACAAGTGCTCAGCAAGGAATGAGGAAGCACCTACATGAGCAGAACAGGGGTCATATGGAAACACTCAACAGTCTCCCTGGTTAGGAACATTGTCTGAGTCTATCTGCGCTGCATGCGGGCAACGTCCCGTTTAGTTTGTCTGGCAATGCAACACACTTTCTTTTGGATGCTCCAGTGGGCTGGAAAATGGTGCCCCAAAAGCTGTCCATGTCCTAATCCCTGGAGCCTGCAAATGTTACCTTATGTGGCAAAATTGACTTTGCAAGTGTGATTAAGTTAAAAATCTTGAAATAGGGAGATCCTCCCGGATTATTTGAATGGGCCCTAACTGCAATCGTAAGTGTCCTTTACAGAAATGGAGGCAGATCTGACACAGACAGAAGAAAAGGCCATGTGAAGACAGAGGCAGAAATTGGAGTGATGTGGCCACAAGCCAAGGAACACTGGCAGCACCCAGGGGCCGGAAGAGCCAAGGAAGGATCCTAGAGCTTCCAGAGGGAGTGTGGCCTCAACACCTCAAGACCTTCTGGCCTCCAGAACTGGAAGAGAATAAATTCCTGTTTTAAGCCACCCAGTTTGCGGTGAGTTGTTATAGCAGCCACAGGAAACCCACACAGCTGCCACCGGATGGTTGTACCAAACAGCAGAACCTGGCACTCCGCAAGCTGTTGCCAGGACAACTCTGTCTGAAACGAGAGGATGCTCGGGGTGCCCACTTCGAGAGAGCAGGACGCCCTGCTGCTAACATCCCCCGAAAAGGCCCCAACACCTCCCAGTTCACGGGCCAAAAACAAAGCTGAGGACACATCACAGGAAAGGACAGAGCATGACCACCAACAGGAAAGCCATACCCTCAAATGTCCTTTTGTTGTCACTCAGCCTCACTCTGTCTCCACTTGCTCTCAAAGGGAACTCAGAATGACAGCTGTGTCTTCAAAGGACGTTTAAGAATTTAGAAGGTACCGTATTCAAAGTTCATCATCAGACGTAACCACATCATTTATGGTCTAAATGAGGGCAATGTTTGGGGAAAAGAGAGGGCCAGAAATGATGAAGCCGGGATGTATGGTTACCTTAGCTGTAAGGCAGTGTTTCTCAGACTTTCACATTCACAAAAATCACCCAGAAATCCTGTTTAAAACGCAGGCTCTGACTCAGGGGGTCTGGGAAGGAGCCTGGCTTTTGCATTTCTAATGTGGTCCCAGGCCACACAGAGGCTATTAGCCCCCAGACCCTACATCTTGAGCAGGACTGCAGCTTGTGGGGTGCACAGTGTGGACTCCGGATGTATTCGGCGAATGAATAAAATGTTGTCAAATAAGAAAACCATGTGGCTTGAAACTCACAAGGCTAGTGTTGGAGGGAGCTCCTGTGTATGGGCTCGTGCAAACACGCACACACACGCTTTTTCCAGAAGCCGCACAAAGAAGTAAATATAGATGGGTATAGATGATCACCAGGAACGTAGCGATGGAAGCTGCCAAAATTAGACATTTTTTTCATACTGAAAAGACAGCCTGAATATAAAGCTCAGTCTAAGAGATGACGTCAATGGGATGAAGGCTGAACAAATAGAGTGCACCACTGACTGTGCAGAGAAATGAATAAAATGGCATTTAGTGCTCCGGACAAAACCGAAATGACATAGCCAGGCTCAAGCACAAGATAAACATTGGACGGACGAGAGTGGGACGCACACACAATGACAAGGGGGCTGCAGCTGCAGGCTGGCAGGCTCGGGTCTAAAAGCAGGCAGTAGCATAGGATGGTCTACCTCAAAAACAGACACGTGCCATGTAAGTGGGGGTATAGTGGACGCCCCTCTCCCTCCACTCACAAAAGGAGGCTAGAAAAAGATCAAGGTCAGATCTTACACCTCTTGGCTTTGCAATTCTATCAGCAATATGTCTACTACTGTTGGAATGGAGCAAAAGTTCCAATTCTGCATCAGAGATGTGGTAAGCTGCATACAGGCCACAGCCAAAACACCAGAGAGAGAGGAAAGAGGAGAAAGAGAGAGAGAGAGAACATGAACACAAACCACAGCCCTCCCACCCAAAGGAGCCTACACACCAAAATTCCAAAACCCATAAATCAAAGCTCTTACAAAGAAAGACACATAATAAATGCAACAGTGTGAATTCATGACAGACAAAATTAAGTTTATAGAGGAGCCTAGAAAAGGCTTTAAAATAAGTATGTTTAACATATTAAAGGCTTAAATAAAACATCCAACATCTACATAAACAATAAACAAAACCAAATGAAATTAGATGTATATGAAAGAAAATTAATTATAACATTGTAGAAATGAAACATATTGTCACTAAAAAATATTTTACATACACAAGGCAGGAGGGACTCTAACAGAAATGCAGTCCAGAGCAGAGAGGGAGGTGGAAGACAGGATTCTGCTAAGTTCAAAGAGCAGTGACAATACTTTGAATGTATGAAAAACCTCAGAGGCACAGAGAATAGATTGAGAGGCTCCAAGATTTGGCAAATTGGAGTTCTGGAAGCTGAGGATAAGAAACAAGTGATATTAGATCATTTAAAGTAAATAACTGCTAAGAATTTTATAGCATTGTAAAAAGACAGGAGTCTTCAGATTGCAAAAGTATTCCATCATAACAAATAAAAATATCTATGCCTAAACAGTACAGAAAATATACAGAGCCTCAGACGTAAAAAGTTTCCAGAAAAATAAAAGGTTGCCTATACAGGAATGATAACTATGATACAAATAGATTTCTCAGCAGCAGCAAGAGATTCCATAAGTCAAGGAACTAATATCCTTAAAGTGTTGGGAGGTCAGGGAGGAGGATAACCTTAACCAAGAATTTCAAACCAGTCAAACCATCAACCAAGAGTGAAAGCAAAAATAAAGACATTTTTGGGTATACAAAGATTTAGTGAATTTATACCTACAGATCCTCAATAAAAGAACTATGACAGCATGTACTCCAAGAAGAAGAAAGGGAGTGCAAAAGGAACTTATGAAAAACAAGAAGCAAAAATGAGCACAGAAACTGATAAAATAGAACAGTAAATTTAACGTGATTTAGAAAATGACAACTGCTGATATTCAAAAATAGTGTTAAAATAAATTCTAAACAATACACAAGACGGGGGCTTGTTATACATCTGATTAGGTCCTTATTGTGGTCAAATGAAAGAAAATGGAAACGCTGAACAACTATCCTGTGTTAGAAACATTTTGGTTAAACATCTTAAAAATTTAAGGATAATCACCAAAAGAATAGAAATATAATTTATAACTTCCAAAGTAGAAGAAAAACATGTATCATAAAATATTTTATTAATTTTCAAGGCAATGAAAAGGATAAAAAGAAGGTAAAGAAACAGGGGCGGCAGGGGTGGGGGAGAAAGAAGGAATAAACCAGAAAATAAAAGAAAGAAATTGATATTAACAGAGACAACAACAAAAAAATAAGATGGTACATATAAGACCAAATATGTTTATTAGTCATAATAAATATTAATGGATAAAATTTACTTTTTAAAAGATGACGTTATCTGATAGGATTTGGGATTTTTAAGAAATCTAGGTATATGTGACTTATACAGAACACAGATAAGACAAAACCACACAGAAAAATTGAAAATAAAGAAAAAGATATAACATGCAGATATTACCCAAAAGAAAAGAGGGTGATAGCTATGTCAATATGACATAAAATACAATTTAAGGCAAAAAAGTATTAATGCCTATAAATAGTGACACTATATCATAAGGAAAAAATTCACCAAGAAGGTATTATCGAATATAAATTTTGTACACTTCTAACAACATAGCTTCAAAATGTAACATCAAGCTCAAACTGGCAGCCTTATAAGGATAAATTTAAAAATCCACAGTCACAATTTGTATACTATAAACTAGAAATAATAAGCAACTTTCTTAACCCTCACAAAACCTATAATATACATCACACTATTAATGAATGAGACTTAAGAAAGTCTCATTAAAACTAATGATAAGAGTGCCTGCTATTACTACTTACATTTAATTTTGTTCTGGAGGTTCTAGCCAATGCAATAAGAAAAATAAATAAATGCTTTAGAAATAGCAAAAGAAGAGATGATATGATAGTTTATTTATAAATTCAAGAAAATCTATAGATAATGATTAGAAATAGAGTTCAGCATGGTTATTAGATATCAAATTGTAGCAGACAGAATAATGACCCCCAAAGATGTCCACATTCTAATTCCCAGATCCTGGGAATATGCTCACTTACATGGTGAAACATACTGTGCAGGTGTTATTAAGGTTAATAACCTTGAGAGGGAGAGATTATCCTAGGTTATCAAAGGTAGGCCCAATCTAATCCCATGAGTTCTTAGAAGTGGACCTGTGACAATGGCAAAAGGGTCAAAGAGATACAATGTTGCTGGCTTCGAAGATGGAGGAAGGGGCCACAAGCCAAGGAATGTGAGTTTCCTTGCCTTTCCCACTCTCCCCTAGAGCCTCCAGAAAGGAACACAACTCTGCCAACACTTTCATTTTACCCTAATGAGATTCACATCAGACTTCTGACCCACAAAAATATAAGAAAATAAATTCGTTTTAAGCCACTAAGTTCATGACACTTTTTTACAGCAATAGAAAGCTAATACACAAATCAACAAATAAAAATCATGTCCATTACCAAGCATCCTATTATACAATGTAAATGCTAAAGTTCCAATTCACAAAAGCAACAAAATGTAAAAGGTCTCTGGAAATAAAAAAATACTTGTATAAGAACAGTACTAAAAGGATGTCATTAAAGGATATAATATATTATCAAAAGATATAAAACAAAACCTAAATGAATGAGAAGATATATCATGGATATGAATTAGAATACTTTATTATAAATATGTCAAACCTGCCACAATTAATCTATAAAGTCAATGTAATTATAATTACAATTCCAACAGGATTTTTCATGAAACTTTACAAGCTTATCTTAAAATTCAAGTGAAAGAGCAAAGGGTCAAGAATAGTCAAGAGGGTGCTGAAGAAAATAAACAATGTGAGGAAACTTGTCTCCCCAGGTATCAAGGCTATTATAAAGTGATATTAGATAAGAGTGAATTCTTGCCACAGGGAAGAAAAAAGTCCAATGGAACAGAAGGAAAGTCAAAAAAGAGTATCTATATTAACACTGTATTTCCGTTTGGATAAAGTTGAAAACAAAGGCAAACCTAAAAAAAAAATACTGGATAGGAACACATATACATGTGGAAAACAGTAAAGATAACCAAGGGACCAATTATTATAAAAATTGGGAGGGAAGAGGGGAGGGAATGAAATTAGGGAGTGTCACAGAGAAATGTTCTACGATACTGGAAATGATCTAAGATGGCTGACGGTTTATTATGTTGTTTTATCGCCTTATTATAACCCTTAATTTTGTGTATATCCCTCTTCTGTTTGCATGGTAAATTTTACAAGAAACTATTTTAATGATAATAGTGAAATGAACTATTCAATAAATGAAGCTGTGACTAGTTATCCATAAAAAATGTAAAATTATATACCTACTTTATACATTCAAATGCCAACCAGATGAATTTAAGACCTGCATGTCCAAAGCAAACTTTGTCATTTTTATAGTAACTCTCAGTAGGATATCTTTAGGCTTTTACAGCAAAGACAGGTTTCTTAAACATAAAAAGCATAAGATGTAAATTAAAGGATTAATAATTTGAAACACTGATATGAAAACATCTGTATATCAAAAGACATAGTTTAAAAATGTGGAAAAACAAGCCGCAGACTGGGAGGAAATATTTCCAATATGCACAAAAATAAATTATTATATATAAATATACATATTTTATTTTTCAAAACTTTTTCGAATCAATCAGAAAAAAAGACACCGGAATAGAAAAATGATCAAGTCATAGGAACAGGAAGTCTGCAAAAGAGGCAACAAAACAGCCAATAAACATCGACAAGATGCTCTACCTCATAAATAGTTCGGGATGTGCAAATTGAAACAAGGAGCTACCAATCCATACCTGTCAGATTGGCAAGCAAATTTAAATTGGGCAATTACAACTGTTGACCAAGGATGAGGGGGGGAACAAGGAACTTCCCTACCTGCTAGTTAGAATGTACAATGGCACATACCTTTGGAGAATAATCTGGGACGATCTAACAAAGTCGAAGACACTTGTATCCTATGACTTAGCAATGCGACCTCTCGGTAGCAACTCTTGCTCACGCGTACGAGAGTTTGAATGAGACGTGCTATAGAATATGCAAGCCCATATCACTGGTTATAGGGGAAAATGGAAAACAAGCTAAATACCCATCAGTAGGAGAAAGGATACAGTGTATCAGAGTCCTACAATGAGATAACATAGAACAGCTAAAATAGAGTTATATATGCAATCTCAAAAGCATAATGTTGAGTGAAAAAAACCAAGGAAATTAATAGTATGATACTGTTTAAATCTGCAAACCACTGTCAGACAATACTAGCGAAACATAAATATGCTGTGAAAGTATAAGATATGCACAGGAATGACGAACTCTCAGTGAGTATTAGGGGATGCCTCTTGAATGCAGGGAGTTGGGATCACAGAGGATCACATGGGGTCCATTTCATCTATCATGTGAAGATTTGATAATGGTGGTGGATATATGGGTAGTTGCCTATTATTCTTAATTTTTTTCAGAATGCTTGAAATATTTTCTAATTTTAAAAACTACATTTTCATAAAAAGAACTGAAGCCCCTCTGGTGGGAATATTTGTCTGTAGCTGGGAGCATCTGCCACTGCTGATACCTGGCTCCATGAATTCACACAGGTGCCTCGTAACCACAAAGACACAACCTGCCACAGAGAATAGGACCCGTATTTCCTAATAAGACGTCAACTCACTCCATGCCACAGCCAGGACTGACAATAAGGCAAGATGATACAAATTTTTCCCTAAAAACAGAAGGAAGTGTTGCTGTTTATAAAGTAGTCCAAATGTAATGAATATTTATAGGCCACGAAATCCAAACTGCCACAGCATTCTGATTAATAACAGAGTGGGATAACGAAACCTGGTAACCTTTTATGATAAATTATAGGCTGTGTGTCAGTGGTCTGGGGGATGGCAGGGGGCGAATCGCTGCCCTGGCCCCTCCTTCTGAGACCTTCGCACAGAGGATGGCCGGCTCAGGGAGCTGTGCGAGGCGGGTACAGCCCCCTGAGCTCCTGCCAGGGGTCGGGTGAGTGGAGGAAGTTGCAAAACTCCGGGGTCTGCTTTGGGCTACTGTCAGCTGGAGAAACAGACCATCAGGGGCGGTGGGCCTGAGATTAAAATGCAGCAGGGTGAAGAAACCTGCAATTAAACCGCTTCAGCCTTAATGGGATGAAATTCCAGGGCAGCCGGTGCTTCTCCCTGCATCCTGTCCGTCTTCCACAGAAGAGAGCCCACATCAGACCCGGTGTCGACAACGCGGAAATAAATGGTCTGCTGTTGATATGCATGTTTTAACCCCTGTGAACATTAATGAGAGTTTTGTGTGCGTATTGATTGCCAAAGAGGCCTAAAGTTTAAAGCATTAATTCTGAATTCCGGGATGTTTGTCAATTCCTCCTAGACCCTTAGTCCTCATCAGCACTTGGTATTTTGAACTACTTTTCTCTGCATATTTTAAAAGAAGAAATTTAGGGGCTTATCTAATCTGATCTTATGTCTCCAAAGCCCGCGTCCTTTAATGGGTACGTCGATATACATCCATATTTAGGCGGAGATAAATGGGCATGCCGCACATTCGCCTTGGCAGCAGGGCTGGGCATCAATCATGAAGATTACTCGTGCAGACACATCCGCCATTTGGCATCCTGGTGCCCCCCCACCCCCACCTGATATGGTTGAAGACGCTTCCAATATATCAATAATGAACTGTGTCCAAAAACTTCTCAGGGGGATCACCCGAGCCAGGAGGGAGATATATTTACTCAAGCCCGTATTGCAGTCTAGTTGCCTATGCTTCGCGGAACCCCAGAGGTGACCTCCCAAGCTTTCTGAAATATGGACCAATTTAGCTCACATCTTGAGATGTCACTGGCCCTGGCAGCTCTGCGCTGAAGCGTGAACTAAGGTCCCGGGGAGTTCGTATCGGAGGGAGCCGGCCTCGATGGCTCTGCTTTCGGGGCACACGGTGAAGTGCACCCATCGTCCTCTCTCACAACTGCCCACCGGCGAAGCAGCAGCCCCCACCTCCAGGCCAGTCTGTTTTCACTGCTTTGCAGATGGGTGACTTTCCCTTTCAAATGCCTCCAAGCAGCTTCTCCAGGCGTGGTCTATGCAGGTGTAGGGCTCCTGCTTGATTCCTTCCAGGTCTGAGTGAGCCTTCCAGCAGGGACCTTAGCCCCTGCTGCTGCCTCCAGCTCTGGAAGTCCCAGGAGAGGGAGGGAGCCCCCACCTGCTTCCAATTCCCACCCTAGTGGCCTGGGTGAGCTAGGGACACTCTCAAAGGCTCAGTTTCTTTACCTCCTCAAATGAGGATCAAACGTTCCACCTTGGGGCGCCGGGAGAACTGAACCGATAATGTAGGGGAACACTGAGTGCCCGCCCGTGAGAGCTCTCACACGGTGAACACGCAGGGCACGCTGGTGTTTCCTTCCAGCATCGGCACAGAGCCTGAGTGTAGAACGGGAGGCGGGAACTAAGAGAAGCAGAGTTTATGAATGACACAGAACTGGTGAAGGGGGTGCAGCTGGCAGGACACATGAGTGACTTCGCTCGCGGCACGGTGTGACCAGATTTAGCAAATAAAAATACAGGTGCCCATTCAGATTTCAATTTCAGATAAGTAATGAACACTTTGTTCATAAAAAAAAAAAGTATTTAGTGTACTTATAGTGGAAAAAAAAATCACTTAAAAGTTATTCATTGTTTACCTGGAATTCAAATTAACTAACCCTGGGGGGCGGGAGGCCGGGAAAAGTCACAGTTCTCTGCACAGACAGATGAGAGACATGAAGGCCAGGTCCCTGGAAGTACGGAGACGAGCAGAGCCGGGTCATCAGGTGCCCAGTTCTCAGGTGGGAAAGCTGAGTCGGGGAAGGAGCATGACATGACGCGGGGAGCAGAACACGATGTGTCAGGGGCTCACTGGGGACGGGAACTGCGCAGAGGCCACGCTGCTCTCCCAGAGAGGACGCAAGGCGCTTACGCAAAGTCGCTCTTCTGCACACTCAGGGAAGGAGTTGCTTTGCTTTGCTTTGTTTTTCTAATCCTTGGTAAAGGACTAGGCAGAGAGACTAAAATTGTATTCCATACTTACATTTGTTGGGAAAGTGGAGGAGGAAAGAGGTTTAGTCTCCTACCAAGGAAAATATCTGAACTTAATTACTTGGAGCCCAATTAATATTGGAAAAGTTGCTGTGGTTCTCAGAGGACCTTTACGTTATCTGTTGTGCAGATACACTGCATCCTTCCAGAGGGGGTTTCTAAGAAGACCAGCAGAAAATTTAACTTACATCTTAAAGGAATTTTACCACTCGGGACAGCTCATAAATGAAAATATAAAAGCTTAAACAGGTCACTCAGTCACTCTCTTAGGCATTAGGAAAGTTCTAAACGCTGGGCCGGACCGAGGGACACTACCCCACCTCCTTAGGAGAAACAGCCTAGAGCAGGTCAGCAAACTCCTACCACCGGCCAAATCCACCCCATTGCCTATTTTGTATGACCTGTGAGCTAAGAATGGTTTCTACATTTTTAAGTGGTCGGAAAAATCCAAAGAATAATAATATTTTGTGGTACGCAAAAATTATTTAAAATTTAAATTTTCGGTGTCCATAACGAAGTTTTATTGGAACATAGCCAAGCACATTCACATGTATGTACTATCTCTGGTTGCTTTCCTGGAGCAAGACAGAACTAAGCAATTGCAACTGAGACGGTAGCACCTGCAAAGAAGAAAACATATACTATCTGACCCTTTACAGAAAAAGTTTGCCAACATGAAAACAAAACTGCAACACACTGTAGCAAGTGCTCCAGAAGGGGCTTTAACAAAGGTTGCAGAAGGTAGGAGGCTGCTGGAGGAGGCTGGAAAAGGCGTCGGGACCTTTATGGATGCTTCCCAGGGATGAGGGTGAAAATGGTGGGAAAGACAGTTTGATGAGACACATCTACAACAGCTTACCAAGCACAGAATATATTCTTACACGGATGCATAATGCCATGCAGACATCGATTTATAAAGAAAGGACGCCTTTTTCATAACTGTTGAATATGTTAATGATGGGCCAAACTCGGTAAGGAACAAGTTTTCAAAATGTTAAAATGAAATTTTTCGTGTTTAAATTATCCATCATGATACTAGAGCCCTCATACTGCCACTAATTACTTCCTCTTCCCGTGTCCCGAACCACTCTACTAGCGTCTTCCTCTAATGAGTCTTCAAAAAACCCACAATAAAAAGCCTCCCTGGACCCCATATCCCCTCCCAACTTCCCCTTCCAGATTCTTCCCCCTTATACTCTTCACTTTACACCAAACTCCTCCCACCCCAAGTCACCTGTAGTGCTGTCTACACTTCTCAACCTTCCACGCCCTCCGGCCTGGTTCTGCCTCTCTGTTCCTCCACCTCTGACCAATGCCAACAGTGATCTTCCAGTTGATATGCCAAACGGGCCTTGCAAAGCATCCTCTTCCAGGACTTCTCAGCTGCATCCAGCTCCACTAACATGTCCTCCCCTCTTGCAATACTTTCTGCCCTCAGCTTCCATGACATGTCATTTTCTGGTTTTCCTTCCTACCTCTCTGGCTTCTTCTTCTGACATGACTTGGTCTCTCATCTCCTTTAAATACTGAAGTGTCTCAAGATCCGATTAGTTCTAACCTTGTTCTCTCTCCCTATGTGACATGATCCCTGCCTTGGTTTCAACTACCATCTATATTGTTGGCATTAACTGATGAAAAACCAGTTCATGAGGATTTTTTGTTATTCACAAAGTGTCAGCCAAATTTGCCTTTTCTGAAACCCCCCTGGAAGAATTAGATTGTTGCCCTCCCCTGAAAACCTTCAATACATCCCCTTCACAGATGTTAACACTCTTGTCTTCTGTTGGTGGCTTCCCCATCCCTCCCCCCTGGGGTTAGATCATCCTCACTTTGGCAGCTACCAAAGGCTCCAGAGTAGCTGCTCGATAAACTCATGAACTTAAGAAAGGATCGTGATGAGAAAGTACTTGGTGCATAATTAGAAAACATAAGGGCTAACACATCCAAACTTAAATAGGACTTCTAAAACTTCTATAATTACCCTTGTCTTATGAAAACCTCAAGATGTTTTTATAATATAGAAAGGGATTCGGACAACATTTAAGATCACAGGGCTAAGCAGGCTCCTGTTTGTTGGGGTCATGGCTCTGTTGCTTGCTGGCTGTGTGATTCCAGGAAAGTATCTTAACAGATCTGGGCTACGGGTTCTTCGGCTACAGGATGGGAACAAGGATAACTCCCTCTTCGAGTTGTTGCCAAAACCAAATCACATACCTCATGGCAAGTGCTAAGGGCAGGGTGTGGCACATACACAAGCACGGAATAAATAATAGCAGAGCTCATTCTCCAGGCAATTAAGATAAGGAAACAGTAGGAGAGAAAAAGGGGGAAATTCAACACAGGCACTGCCCTATACCTAGACAAGGGCAAAACAGTTTCATAAAATACACGAAATGCCAAAAGGCTTTCTTAATTCCCACTAAGTAGCGTTGGCTCACCCCATCTTCACGCTGACCCAGCAGTAAAACCAGGAGACAGACTAATGCCGTGTTATAACCTAACCGTATTATATCAGGCTTCCATTATATGTAGTTGTTTAAGGGGACACACGGCTTAACCTGTGGTAAATTTAAATCTGTTTAATGACTTGCATTATAACAAGCTCCCACCATAAATAACAATTCCCGGGAGAGGAGGCGGTCTCGCGTCCCATTACTATGTCATTCTCACTGATAACTCGCGGCACAAATAGGACGAACTGGATCAGCTGAGAGCATTTATCAAACACACGTGTGCGCATTACGTGGCGCTGGACACCGACCAAAAGGATGTCAAGGCCTCGTCCCACTGACCCGGGCAAATTCCCATTAATCCAAGCCACAGTCGGGTCTTCCAGCCCGCACAGGCCAGGAGAGCAGAAAACCACCAGCTCCAAGAGCCCCTAGGCTGTGGCTCTGCCCAAGCCCGGGGCCAGGCCCTGAGGAGAACTCGCCCAGCCCTACTCACAGCTCAGCAGGAGGACAGGGTCCGAACGCAGAAGTGGGCCCCCGCGGCGCCGGTAACTCCCAGCGTAAATCTCCGAGGAGCCCGTGACAGACAGGCCTCCTGACAGCTGCGCAATTACCGCTGATGGCCGGCCTTCCGACGAGGTTCCTTTGAATTATAGGAATCTTATTAGACGCCTCTGACCTCTTGAATTTGCGAGCCAGAAATCGCCTGAAAATCCAATACTCCTATTTATGCTAGCTCTGGAAAAGGGAAAAAAAGTAGCCATAAGCAGACGGACACACGGACGGACAGACAGACGTGCATCTGTGTTCAAAGACGGGACAGCCTCCTTACCTCAGGGCTCTCGGTACCAGGACCGGCTGGGCCGGCCGCACAGAGCCAACTGCCCCGGGCCTGTCCAGGCTCTGCGGAAAAAGCTCCAGTCCTAACTCCAGAAGACAGAGGGCGACACGCAAGAAACGGAGGACGCCGCTGCACTTGCGCCGCTCCCTCTCCCTGGGCGAAGTCAGGAGGGCGGCCAGGGCGGCCCTGACCGGAAATTGGGATGCCAACCACGGGGAGGGCGGGGCTTGTACGAGGGGCGGGGCTCACCAAGGGGGCGGGGCTTGTGCAGGGGGCGGGGCTAGGGAGGAGCCCAACCCCACCGTTACCCTCAGTACCCTCACGGGGGCGGGGCTGGAGGGGAAGGGGCGGAGCTAGGGAATAGGGCGGGGTTGATGTGTGAAGGAGGGGCGGGGCAGAGGAGGCATTTTCCAATTTCTCCTATGAGTAGGAGGGGGAATCTCATCTTTTTTTAATGATTTTTTTCTTTTTTTTTTTTTAAACCAAGAAAAGTACCAGAGAGAATGTTTTATTTTTAATTATTATGGGATCTCATTTTTTTAATAAAAAAGAAGGAAATTTAATTAAGAAGCGTAAAATCCCCAGGGAAGGTCACCAGGCCACCAGGTGCCAACACATCATATGGCCTTTAATTTTCTCTTCCTGGATAAGCCTCGCGCTGATGCATTCGGAATTCCTCCTGTGGAGGGCCCCCACCTGCAGCCCAGAGTCACCAGCAGCCCTGATGTCACCTCTGATGACATCAGGCATCCAGGAACTCGGTGTCTCCGACTGTGTCCGCCTGGCTAATCTGCATCTAGCCAGTGTTCGTTGTGTAAGCTGTTTAGGTTCAAGGGTGTTTCGCTAGCACAGCTTACTGGGACTGCATTTTCTCTGGGGTGCGCGGCAAGCTCTACATCAAAGCCTGATTGAGCAGAAAATATGTGCTAATGTTCACAGCAGTACTCTATTATAGTATAAGTGTGCTTGTAAATATTCACTACATGTTATTACGCCATTTGAACCAAGAATATTGGAAGGTGAAAGGTCGGCCTAATGCTCTCTCCGGAGGCAGCAGTTTTGAATATAACCAAATGGGATAACGGTCAGGAATACCCAGAGGGGGCAATGTAACACGTCGTAAAGAATTGTGCTGTGAGTTTTAAGTTTTCAGGACAACAAAGATGCCAACGAGATGGCTTATAAGCAGTCATTATTAATGGAATGACAAGGCTAATGTTAAGCAGAATGTCTTTGAGACAATAAATCTTGTCCCTGCACCATTAGTACTCCTTACAACTGCAAATAGCAGTTAGGTTATAACCTAACATGGCAGAATTGTATCCTCGCAATCTCTAATGTATTTTATAATGCTGTTACAGTCAGGAATCACAACTGTTTAAGCTCACTTAATCTAGGAGAAGTTTAAACATGAATTTTAAATGCAAAAAACTGCTTTGATATTAGTTTTTCTTAATTAAATAGGAGATCTTTATAAGAAGTAGATCTTTTTAAACACATATCAGCCTGCAGTAGATGAGCATTGCTGAATTTTAATGCCACACTTTTATTCAGGCTCAACATCGACTACATGATGTGATGTCATATTTTTAAAAAAAAGAGAAGAGTTATCTTCATGGGAAAGCCAGGTTGCACGTTTATTTGTTAAACTTCAAATATCTACATGTACATTCTGTTCAAGCTCCTACTGGGCACTGATTACTCTTTTAAAATAACTTATTTGTATGCATTTTCAACATAGTTCCTTTTGAAATTATGTTGGCTTGCCCTGTCTTCCAACTGGACTTCCTTTAAATATAACAGAATTCTTTGAAGAAAAAATGAACATTGCCCTGCCCCCACTTTTTTTTCCTTCTAAATAATCACAAGAACTCTGAGAATAGGAAATCGGTACCAAAACCAGAGAACACCCCCAATGGAAACGGCAGCTACCGCTCAGGATCCACCCGGACCACCCTCCTCCGGCTCCCTGGGAGGCTAGGCCAGGAGAGGAGCAACCCCACAAACAGGGCGGCGTGAGCTGTGAGAAGGAGTGCTGAGGGGCTCTGCTTGGGCGTTGCCATCACCACGGATCCCCAAGAGAAGGCTACCAGTCCTTCTGTCCCACCCTAGAGTCTGCTATGCACTGAAAACAGAGGATCTGAAGGTAGCCGACCCAGCCAGAGCTGCAGGGTGAAGCCCACCTGCCTCTAGCTGCACAGCTCACCGCACAGCACCTAGGGCACCCAGCCAAGCCAGGGGGGCAGTTTGCACCAATACTCCCCGCGTGACCTGTAGAATTTCTAATGAGTTCACCAAAAGCGCTCTGCATCAGCAAGAGGGGTACGTGGTGCTGCGCATTCTAGCCACTGACCTTCCCCTTGTTATGAAGGTATCTCCCTTGGGGCACAGTCACAAAGGGCGGGCAAGGGTGCTCTGCACAGCAAGACAAGCAGGTTGCTGAAGCTGGAAGCCCTTGAAGCTTTTCCAGCAGCTGCTTTAGGAGAGACTTAGGGCCAATTTCAGTTCCTCCTCACTACAAATGTTCAAACTTGCTACCTTTATAACAGTAATCACCAACATTTGTGTATCTTTTAATAGTTTACATAAGCACTCTCACATACCTTATTATTTCATTCTGTTCACAAAACCCATCGTGAGGATGAGGAAACTGAGGCAGGGAGCAGAGAGTGACTGGGACCAGGTCCACACAGGCAGCCAGCGGGGGGTCCAAGCTTGCACCCTGGTCCTCTGAGTCTCCATCTGGTTCCAGCCTCTGGGTCCGACTGCCTCCCTTTGTGTGGCATGAGAAGTCACTGATTCCTAAATTGCAAAGTCACTTTTAGATACCTGCAATGATACCGTATTATTAATGTGAAACAAATGGTACTAATACATTGTGATTGCTACAATTCTTACTTTTTAAATAATAAACACAAAAATATTTCAATTCTTCTTGACATAAAATCTCTAAACATCATGACTTTTCCATCAAACAAGTGTTTTTAACCTTTACTCACACAGCTGGAAGGAGCCTTAGGGTCACTATACAGGCAAGAAAATTAAAATGCAAAAGCGAAGAAACATCTTTGATCACAGAGGTCCAGTGCCCAAGTAAACATATGATCCTACATGCTCTGTTTTTGCCAAAGCATGTTTGTTCACCACCTGACCTGGACTTCTAATTCCTACAGGAGCCACAACATGACAAGATCAGGCTGGATGTACTGAAGTGGAAAGGTCTCCATGTGGGTTAGGTGAAAAGAACAAGCTACAGAATATGCACGATATAGCCCTTGTCACACATGCACACGCACACACAAATGAATGTACGCATACACATGCACATGCGTGCACACACCTGCAGGAACATATACACAGGCACGCATATATGCACATACCTGCACACACACACATGCACCCATGCACACACACACCCCCACATGCATATACACACTGTATTTCTGGGTATGCATATATCTGGAAGGGTGCACAGAGAGCTGATACCAGTGGTTCCCTCAGGAAAGGTTCCTGGGTTAGGGGTAGGAGAGGCAGAAAGTGTGCCAGAGAATTTGACTTTACATGATTGAAAAACATTTCTAAGTTTACAAGACTTTTTAAAAAATTCTAGTACAGATGAACATGTATCTTTTCAGATCACTGTTGCTGAAAAGAATGCACGGAGGCTGGGCTAGGTCTGAGTAATATGACAAGTGCCCCTGAGTATCCTTCAGCCCTTGGATCTTTTCCCGGAAGGTGCTATTTTCAAGTAACCTCAGAGCCTCATGCTGAGCCGACGAGACTTCAGGGCTGCAGGGTCAGAAGGAGAGAGCCCTCCCTCGGTTTTCAAAGGTTCCGGTCCTGCCCTGCTCAGTGGGCATCACGGCAGGGCTGTGGGCCCCTCTGCCCAGGCCTGGGCTCCTCCGGCAGCCGGCATAGCCCACACTCCTGGGACTGCCGGGGAGCCCGGCCTCGCCAGCAGCAGCTGGACGCCGAGAGGCTGCCCAGGCAGGCTCTGCCCAGCCGGGGTGGGGACTGTGATCTGCCACCCAGAGGGATGCGCTTTAATTGAAAATTTATGTTTAATTGAAGAGTCACCTGTTTTATGTGAGATCAGAAAGCGGGTTCCCCTCAGATTTGTAATGGGGACAAGAAGTATATCATTACATGTTTACTTTGTGAGGGATGGAAGTTTCATATTTAATTCATACAAGAATTCCTTGGCTGGGAAAGAAAGGTTTTTAAAAGCCAGGCTCGCACAGATATTTAAAACACCCAACATCTTTATTGCACAGGTTTTTGTTGTGTTGGCTTATGTCCTTCTAAACTTGGCATTCAACGGAAGGGAAAAAAGCTAGAAAGGCCACATTGTCCTAAAATCATTTAAGAATTACTGTGATCTTGAAAGCCAACTTGGATATCAATGACATTAGAAAAAGAATGTGCAGAAATATCATTGATATCACTGTATTATATAAAAATATACAAATAGGTAAAAAAGCCATCAACATCCCAATAGATTAATTCGAAAAAGGTAGAAACAAGCAATTCCAAAAAGAAAGAATACAAATTTCAGCATGAAGAAAAATATTTGACTACATGGTTAATAAAAAAAAAATGAGTATTAAATATCACACAATTCTTTACCCAGCCAACTAGCAGAAATTTTTAATGGTAATATCCAAAGCAGAGATGGAGCAGTAAAACGGGAAATCTCATCTGTTGCTGGGGGAGGGAGAAACCAGGGCAGCACTTTTGGAAGACAATTTGGCAAGAAGTAATATGAACCTTAAAATATTTATGTCCTTTGACCTCATAACTTTGTTCTGGGAATCTAACCAAAGAAAATGATCTAAATATATAAAAAGCTTTATAAAGATGTTCACAGAAGTGTTATTTATAATAATAAAAATTTTAAAACAACCTAAACATCAAAAAAAATAGAGAAATGGCTGGGCAAATTACAGTTGTTACATTTGATGTAATATTATGTAATCATTACAAACTATATTTATATGGACTATAATATAACATTTTTCCCAAATATTATCATCTAAGGGAAAATAGAACAAATTGCAATTTTATATTCTGATTGATTACAACTAAAAAAACAAACCTACAGGGAAAAATCAGTCTGAAAGAAAATGTACTAATATTTTAATCACATTTGGGAACAACGGATGATTTCAATGCCTTCTCTGTTTGTTTAGGTTTCAGAATATTCCTCAGGACACTGTATTACATTTTAAATAAACATAAAACATAATTTGATTTAATTTAAATCTGGAAAGGTAGATGATGGAGAGGTTGCAGGTTAGCCCCTGGTTTTGCTGGTCAGGAAAGGAAAGCTGAGAGGCCTGCACTGCCCTAAGCCACAGCTCTAATTAGAGAATTGCACCTCTGTAGAATTTGTCGCTCAGTATTTGTTAATTGTATCAACTCCCATTAATTAATTAATTCTAGAGGGATATTATTTTCTAACTAGGAGCATATCCTGGGAAAATCACCACTTCTCTTTTGCACCCAACAAACATGCCCTGAGGCCTCAGCCGCAAAAGCAGAGGTGCCGTGCAGTAAGCGTACGCTACCCCACGCATACAGCACTCTCTTCACTGATGAGCTCGCAGAGAAGAATTTTAACAGCAAAAAAGTAACTTACAGGGTAAAAACCAAGTGCCAGCCAGGTGCTAGGGATTAATGGATTCATTGGGTGAAATAAAATCGTCTGATATGGTCGTGGTAGCAAATGTCGTTTGCTGACACACTTGCAAAATAAGCACGTCTTCAGAATGGCCCAAAATGCAGTTAAAGTTCCTGTCGACCTAGACGTGGAAGAATCCACACGGTAGTCATGACCTCCCACGTGGACGAGGACCAGGCTGCAAGGCAGGAATAATGCCACACCAGCTTCCTGCAAGGTGACAGGAACCTTCCTGTGGGGTCTGGTTCTCTGTGTCCTGCCCCATCCTCCAGGAGGTCCCATGGAGCCAAACTCTGAAGTCCAGAGACCCCGCCCCGTCCTTTCACTGACTGTGCAGCTGATTTTGGCCGAGCACCACGATCTTGTTCTGCCTCTGTTTCCCCATCTGCAACGTGACGGTAGATCGTTGAGAATGATCTGCCTTTACTTCTCTTTGGTTGCTTTTTTAAAGCTTAACACAATGAGGATAATTTCACTAGATCTTATCAACTTAACCTAAATCACATGCTGGTATAAAGATAAATTGGAAATACTAATGCTTAGTGAATACATTACTCTATACTTCTTTTACTTAGTGAAACATTTAATTAGTATTTACTAGAAAATTACTGTCAATTACTAAAAATGACTACAAATTACTAGCAAAATGGATAAATTTTCTCTCTACCACTAAAATAAATTCAATTACTAACTTTAAGTAATTGCGGGTAATTTATTTCTTGGAGGGCAGAGAGCTATAGACAAACTGGAAGGAGATGATTAAGACGCTCGGAATGGCTGATTTATGAGGGAAACTTAAATAGCTAAATCTGGGTGGCTGAGCAAAGCGGTGGAAACACACCGCAAGGTATCCACAAATAGCTCCCCAACACGCAGATTCCCTCTGAGGCTCACACGGCGGGGGGGCCTGCGGTGCCGAGGAGATCGATTTAATCAGAAGCTTTCTCTGCTAAAATACTTAGAGGTTTTCTTGATGGTGAAATCTGAGACCCTAAATGGTCTCCCAAAGGAAGTCATCAACACCCAAATCTTAGAACAAAAGGAGAGCAAATGCTTTGCAGAATGATTCCAGAGGCTTTCCTTGGAAGGGAAAGGGGAGATTTAAGTGCCAAGTTTTAAATGATTTGTTCCCCACTCAGGTTTCAGCAAAAGGAAAATGTCTTCTGTCCCCCAAGCCTAACATAGGACCCAACAGCTGTGGGTTACTTGTCCCTGCTGCTTGGGTATTTGGGGGTGGCATAGACTCTGAGGAGGCTTGGAGCAATTGCCCTTTAAACTCACATCGCCTGCCCATACCTGGCACACCCCACACCATCTGCACCTCCAGAAGTGCCCAGCCTGGAGTGCTGCAGACGCCTGACCTTATTTGGAAAAACGATATAAAAAGCACATTAAAGGGCACTGAATGACGCTTGTGATTGACGCAGAAATTACATGACAAACGAGGACTCGGATTTCCCCAGTCCAGGACGGAGTGAGGCATAATAGTGGATTTGGAGTCAAAAGACCCGGGTTGGGTTCAAATCCACTGTCCAGAACTCCAGATCTCCAGAACTGTGTGACTTAAAGCAAAACACTTAAGTCACTTGCAATCTCTGTCTCTTTGTCAGTAAAATAGAAATTAAGATAGCTACTGCGGATTAAACGAACTGTGGTACATCCATACAGTGAAATATTAGTCAGCAGTAACAAGAAAGGACATGGAGAACCTTAAATGTACGTCATGCAGTGAAAGAAGACCATCTGCGAAGGCTACGTATTGTGATTCCAGCTCCGTGACGTTCTGGAGAAGGCAAAACCAGGCAGTCAGTAACAAGATCTGCAGTTTCCAGGGGTGGCAGAGGGAGGGATGAACAGGTGCAGCTCTGGGAATTCTAGGGCAGAGACAGTATTGTGCGTGTCACTGTGACGGTGGCTACATGATGTTACACATTCCTCCAATCCGTACAAGGTGCAGCGCTGAGAGGTGGGCCCTCCTGTAAACTGCGGCTGTTAGTAAATACTAATGAATCGATATTGGCTCGTCAACCGTCAGGAAGGCGCCACACCTGCAAGGTGTTAATCTCACGGGAAACTGTGGGGCAGAGAGAGCTCTGCGGGAACTCTTTGTACTTTCCACTCAATTTTCTGTAAACTGAAAATTATCCTAAAAAATAAAATCTAAAAATCAAATAGCGACTTCACAGGGTTGCTGTGAGGACCAGATGGGGCGGAGTGCTGCCTTGGAAACGGCCAGCGTCTGTTGGGAGCAGGTGGAAGTCACAGTGACTTAGTCTGGACACGGGCTTGGAGCTAGTTGTCAGGCCGCACTAATGCGGGGTTTCCACACCCATCCCCACCCCCTCACGGGTCCACCTGGTGACAGGTGTGTGTTCCACAGCCAGTGAGAATAGATTGTGACCCCGGGGAGGACATGCTCAAATCCTGCACACACGCAGCACGCAGCTTACACGGAGAGTCACCAGAGGCCGGGGCTGGATGGCTGGTGGCAAAGGCTGGCGGTTTATGGGGAGCCTTGGGCCTGCAGACCACGCCACCGAAACCCCCGTGGCTCCACGTGCAGCGAGTCCAAGCCTCTTTCCAGGACCCGACTTACCACCCCGCAGCCGGGCCTGCGTCTCTGAGGCGATTCTGACTTCTCAATCTTGGCCAGTTTTTCTTGCAGGGAGACCTCTCACTGGGACACTTTGGTCTGTGAGCAGCCTCTCCTAATGCCTTCTGCCTCCCGTTCAAGCCGGGTTAGCCGTTCAATCACAATGTCACAACATCCCAGAGGAGGATGCTGCTGCCAGGCCCGTCAGTTGGGAAATTCCGTGAAGCATTAAAACCACCCGTAAGAGGAATCTCTGTCCCTTTCAGTTTCGGTGGTGCGAGATGCACAGTAATTCATTCCTGAGAGCCGCATTTGCCATCCTGAGAGGGGCAGTCAGGGCCAAGGGCAGCAGCCTGCGTTCCTGGGGCGGGCGGGAGCGGTGCCTTTGTCTCCGCGATACCCGCGTGCAGGTGCTGCCAGGCTGCGCCACCGTGACCAAACGCGTAGGTCGTGGAGAGATGCAACGGCGAGGGCCTCCCAGGGGCGGCTTTCAGATGACCAAGGACATGGTTTAACAATGGAGAATGGGGTTTTTGTTCATTTTTCTTAGATTCATGCCTACGACTGAGACAGTGAGTTCTTCCGCCTCCTGTCTATGTAGCCTGAGAGACTCATACAAGCGGGAGGCCGCCCGCCCAGCAGTGCTTTGGAGCTGAATCAAGTCCCCAAGGTGAGCGGAGTTTCTGTAACTCCAATGAAGACATCCTAAGGTTTTGTACCATGTCATACAATATCAATTTAACATTGGTGCTTCTGAAAAATGCTACCACCATCTGGAAAAATCAACCCAGACTACTTCCATGTAACTTGCAAAGGCATTTAAATTGGCTCTGAGTACAGCCTTAACACAGGTTGGCAGATACCCTCTGCCAACAGTTTGGTTTTGACACAACATTACAATTACGTTCTGCAGTGGACAGGAGTGTGCTCAGGCGCAATCAGTCGCCTTCGGCTAACAATGTTAGCTGCATAGAATTGCCAAGAACGAGTAAAAAGAAAGAAAGACAGAGAGAGAGAGAGAGAAAGAGGGAGGGAAGGAAGGAAGGAGGGAAGGAGGGAAGGAGGGAAGGAGGGAAGGGAGGAAGGGAGGAAGGAAGGAAGGAAGGAAGGAAGGAAGGAAGGAAGGAAGGAAGGAAGGAAGGAAGGAAGGAAAGAAGGAAGGAAGGAAACCCCACTAAATTAGCCGAGTAGAGTTGCCCTCTAAGTGGGCCAGCTTTGCTCTGGTGTGGCCTAAGACGAGCCCCGTGCACAGTTCTCTCTGGGCTTCCCCTCGGCGGCCTCTATGTTTCCACACCCAGAACTGGCCACCTTGGTGCTGCACATGGGCCAACTCGGTCACCCAGGCCCCAGCCCAGCGTGCAGCATCTGAGTCTCCTCCTCATGCAAGAGAAGTAAGGTATCGCTGTGCCCACCTGCTGGTGCCTTTGGTTGGGGGCCGGAGGTTCAGGACGGACTGAGCCCCACCTCCGCACTCTTGAGGCAGCTCCCTCACTGCGGTTTAGACTGCGGGCCCTTTCTAGGGCTGTCATCTCTTCTCTCCAGCTCTGCAAAAGATCAGCTGGTGGCCAGATAAAACACAGGACACAGTTAAGTTTGAATCTCAAATAAAATACAAATAATTTTATATTGTGTCTTAATATTTTAATTATGTTAATATTTTAAGTATCTAGGATATACTTATATCAAAAAAATTTCTTATTGACCTGAAACTCAAAGTAGTTACCCTGTATAGTTACTTGCTAAATCCAGGATAGACTTGCTAAGCCCACCCCAGCCCGTCATCCTGAATTCCCTCTCTGGTTTCCATACTGTCATCTCACGTGAGCTCTCTTGGCTCAGTGGACCTTCCTGAAACTTCTCATTTCCTGGGGTTGAATCTCTTGGACACTGACCTTGATCACTATTAAATTTGCTGCAAATACTGTTCAAGTCTGGTGATTCCCAACTGTTGGGGGGCCACCCAGGCTCCCCAGGTCAAAGTGCCCAGACCCTACCCTTGCCAGCACCACCGTGGTCTCAAACCGAGACCTTTCTCCAGCACCCCATGCCACCCAGGTTTTCAGGAATTGGTCAGCACACGCTTCTAGCCAGTCAGCATGCACCAGACACCAGTGCACACCTACTGTGTGCCGTGCATGCTGCCCTGTGGTGGGAAGGGCAGGGATGACCTGCAGGAAGCTGCAGACCCCAGTCAACAATTAACACACGTCCACAAGTCCTCGCCAAAAACTCTTTGGCCAGATGTGTTTTGGAACTAGAATTTTTCAGATCTTAGAAAGATAATGTGATGTATATACCTTGTATTACATAAATTATATTTATATGACATTATGTATAATATATAACAAATACCCCAACACATCACGTAAATACCCCTGTGCACTACAGGGAAGCCTCAAACACAGACGGGACCAGGAAAAGGCAAGTAAGGGGCCTGGGGCACAGGATCCAAGGAGGGGCTCAGTGCCCGGGCACCTCACCTGCCTCACTCTGGACCTGCCTTAAGCAAACACCTTAATACTTCCGCAGTGACATATGAACATTGACACCGATGGGCTCACAAGGAGCCCAGAGAGTCACATACTAGTTCAGGTCGGTTTGGGCCACCCGTGAGGAGTGGAGCCAGGTGGAGGAAGGACTCCTTATGTTTCCTGAGCTCTGTGGATTTGGCGCTGGGATACGGGATGTGGAGCAGGCACGTGTGCGCTGGGGGTGTGCGCGGGGCCTGCCCGGTGAGTGAGCACACCAGTCTGAGGCCCCAGAGAGGAAAAACGAATCCCCTGGCCACTCAACTTTGCAGGGAAATTGTGGGTGGAAAAATAAGGATTTCTTGGAAGTATGTCTTTCACCCTGTTAGCCAAGCTGTGGGACTCATGAGGAGCTTGCTGCCCAGGACGCCAGGAGAGCAGGCCCCAGGGGAGGGGGCAAACCGCCTCTAGGCCTGGCACATTGCCCGTGAGGATGACACGGGGTTAGAGCTGCATCTGAGAAAATGAAACACTCCTGTTTGGCCCTCATCTTAGCCAAAGAGGGATCTGCCCAGTCCCAGACCAGGCCCTGGCCAGTTAGAGGCCCCAAGGGCCTTCATGGTGACCTCATTCACCGCAGCCAGGTGAGGCCCGGGCCACTGCGAATGAGGATTGCATCCTGGGATGCTATGGATTGTGCTCAGATAAAATTACAATAGTCTTCAAAGTCAACTTGAGGAAGAAGCAAGCGCAAAATTTCTCTATTTAATATGCTGTGCCTTCTCCTTGCAAATCCCTTCACACTTAAAGAGTTTGTCTAAATGGACTCCTAGACAAATAGAATGACATAATTGCTTTAATACACCAATATATCTGAGCGTCAGGCTTGTGAATACATCCTCGGCACATGGAAGCAACTGTATTAAAAGGTAAATACTTGAAGTCAAGAGCATATATTTTTATTTTAAAGAAACAATTCTCACCCCCCCAAAAATTATCTACAACTGTGCCATCCAATACAGTAGAATCGCCAGTCCCATATGGTTATTTAAATTTTAATTTTAGTGGACTCAAAATTTAGTTCCCCCATTGCACTGGCCACTTTTCAAGTGTTCAGTAGCTGCATGTGTCCAGTGGCTACCATATTGGACAGAACAAATACAGAACATTTCCATCAGAGCAGAAAGTTCTGTTGAACAGCACTGTTGTATAGATTCAAAAATAATATCTCTGTTCCTGGCAGGTAATTTCCTTCTTTTGTCTCCCACAGAGTAAGTTGTCCCCAGGTCATTGTTAATGTCCTTACGGTGGACTCGTCAGAGGCCTAGGTGCCTAAGCCACGGCCTCCATGTGTGATGAGCCTTGTTGACTGCAGCCTGGTTAACTGTCCTCAGCTTGCAGCTCAACGCCGTGGTGACAAAGGAGCACACCCACATGAAGGGAGGGGCAGATTTTGACTTTGCCGACTCAGCAGATTCAAATCTCCCTAAGGCACCGGCAGCCTTTCCTGGTCAGGTCCCAAACATACACTGGGGTCCTCTTTCCTTTGACACCTCTGCAGCACTTGCAACTATGTGGCTCTTCCCTGACAAACCTTTTTCCCTGATTTCTGGGGACCACACTCCCTGTGTCCTTCCCACCTTCCTGACCCTTTCTCTGTCTCTTTGGCAGACACCAGTTTTCCCAGGTGTTCCCTAGAGGGGGCCCTCCCCGGAGCTCAAGCCCAGACCCCTTCTCCTCTCTATGCTCACCCCGGACTGCAGTTCGCATGTGCAGGCTGGTGAATTCTAGGTTAGATCTCTCCCCAAAGGCCTGGCCCAATTGTCTCTGGATGTCTCTCCTTGATAGGGAGCCCCAGACTCGACACGCTCACCTGGAGCCATCCCCACCACCGCACCCCTCCTGAGACCACCTTCCTCCCTGTGTCCCATGGCCGTTCCCTGGGCCAGCACCCTGGCAGTGACCACGGAGCCTTCCCTCACCTCACCCCACAAGCTCAGTCCGGTAACACCAGGCCCTGGCAGTTCTAGGTGCCACATCTCCCTCCAGTCACTCTGTGTCTCCATCCCGACTGTGGCTGCCCTGGTCCAGGACAGCCTCACCCTCCCCTCGTTCACGACATCACGCCAGCTCCTGGTCATCCCACGGCCTGGTCTTGCCCTCTCTCTGTGCTCTCACCGTCTCCAGCTAGATCTTCCCCGGGTGCCACCTGTCCTTGTCACTCTCCTCCCTGCTGTCCTCAAGATCACAGCCCAGGCAGAAGTCCCCAACGGCCAAGATTCTCCAGACCAGGATCAGTAAACTTTTCCTGTAAAAGACCAGATTATAAACATTTAGGCTTTTGAGGCCATCCTGTTTCAGCCACTACAGCTCAACTCTGCCATCATAGTGCAAAAGCAGCCAGAAGCATCTGTAAGCAAATGGGTGTGGCTGTGGTGTATAAAACTTTATTTACAAAAACAAGCAGCTGGCTGTGTTTGGACCAAGGCCTGTAGTTTGCTAAAGCCTGCCGAGTGGTTTCCATGTTGCCTGCGAGCCAGTCTTGCACACCCCTCGGTCTCACCTCTGAGTGAGACCATTCTTTCCTCCTGGAACCTCTCCTCCTCCCACCCGCACCCCCAGCCTCCCACGGCAGTTAACTACAACCTGTCCAGTTCCCAGGTAAAATAGCAGTGCCCACTTCTCACAGGAATCTCCTGAAACCTGGAACTTCACAAACTTGCTGTTTTTAAGTTGTGTTGATTTCAGGAAAGTAAATACTTATTATAGAAACTCAGGAGAAAAATTATGTATATATCCCCAAACCAGGTGTAACTTACCGCTATTAACATTTTTACGTCTTTTTTACAGACTTTTTTTCTGTCTATCTATATATTATTTTTTGCATAATGTGGAAAATAACATATACAGGTTTAAAGTCAGATTTTTAAAAACATATTGTGATCTTTTTCTCATGTTATAAATTACCAAAAAACATATACTAATCTGCATGCCAGCATAATAGTCCGTCTCACCAAAGCCCCGGAATTCACCTCGTGGTGCCTGTTTGTGGACAGTTTTAATTTTTCTCTGTTGGGAGCGTGACCGGCTCTCCAGGGGACGGCCCATTTCACGTTCTCAGCAGCTGCACCTGGAGGGCAGGTGCCCCTCACCCTCGAGAATGCTGGGTCTTACCATTTGTTTGATCTTTGCTTCTCTGGCAGGGGAAAACGCTTGGTTTGCTGTGCCTGTTTCTTATTCGTGAGGTTCGGTGTCGCTCCCAGGCTGCTTGGCCATTCGGGTTCCCCTCTCTATTCCAGGCCCTCTCTCTTCTGTACCAGAGCCTCTGTGTGTTTCAAGGACACGGTCAGTGTCCAGCCGGGGCTCTTGCAGTGTTAGAGAGTGGAAAAGGCCAGTGACGGGGCACCAAGCTACTTGCTGAGCTGGTCAATGGCTTTCTGAATCCATGGCCGGGACTGGACTGAAGATGCGTTCCCCTAAGGCGGCGACACAGTGTGGCAAGTTGGGGCACTTGGGTGCGTCACCAGCTACAACTCCTCAGATTAAGACCAAAAGCAAGAAACCTTGATGAGAATTTTAGCAACGGGGGCTCTGGAGACAATTTCATATCAATAGTTCTCCCAGTTTTGTAGGAGGACACATGACCAGATGGCTCACAGAGCAGGAGACACAACTGCCTCGTGCACTCGTGGGAAGAACCCTGTCCACAGGTAACCCTGGAGGTGCCTGCTATGGTCTGAATGCTGCTGTCCCTCCCAAACCCGTAGGTCAGAACCTAAACCCCAAAGGCATGGTATCAAGAGGCAGGGCCTTTGGGGAAGCGATTAAGTCACGAGGGCTCCACCCTCATGGGTGGGATTAACGCCCTCATAAAAGAGGCTTCAGAGAGCCGCCTGGCCTTTTCATCTCTCCTGCCATGTGAGGATGAAGCAACAAGGCGCCACCTGGGAAGCAGCGAGCCGCCGTCTATCAACAGACCCCGAATCTGCCAGCGCCTAGGTCTGGGCCTTCCCTGCCTCAGAACTATGTGAAAACAGAACTTCTCTTCTTTATAAATTCGCCAGTCTCAGGTTTGCTAAAGCACCACGGTCTAAGACAGTGTTCATCAAAGCAAGAGCAACACAAAATGTTTTAAATGAAAATGCTGCTGACCACGCACACGAGCCTGGCCCTCTCATGCATGCACCGTTGACAGGAAGGGAATGGGTGTGACTTTGGAAGAGCAACTTGGCAACGCACCTAAAAATGACCAAACCCACCCAAGAACGTCTATGCAGTTTTAAAAGCTCCGTGGGCAGTTCTGATGCTCCCCGGTGTGCGAGAACCCCTACACTAGATGGACTATTATGCAGCCACTAGAAACGATATTTATAGAATGTTCAATAGCATAGGAATGGGCTTCAGTTTCCAGGTTTAATAAAAAAGGCAAAACACAAAATTATAAAAATTTTAAATACATATAAAGGAAATTGAAAATGACATTGAAATAGTAACCTCAATTGAGTCATTCATTCCTTTATTTAACAAATACTTTTGAGTGCCATCTATGGGGGCAGCGGTTTTCAGGATTTTCGGTATGAGGACCCCTTTATTCTCTTACAAACTTGTGAGAACCACAAAGAGCTTTTGTTTTGTGGGTTATATCTATTGATATTTGCCATATTAAAAAGTAAAACTGATAACTTTAAAAATATTTCTTCATTAATTCCTTTTTAAAATAAATAATAATCATTTACATGTTAATACGAAGAACATACACAGAGTGGTATTGTTTTACATTTTTGCAAATCTCTCTAAGTCCCACTTAATGGAAGACAGCTGGGTTTCCATAGCTGCTTCTGCATTCGATTTGTTACGATATCGCACTTCGCGTAGACTCTGGAAAATTCCACCCTATACTCACGAGAGAATGAAAGTGAAAAAGGTAAACAATGTCTTAGTTGTCTCAAAACTCGTTGTAACCTGGTGTTAAGAAAATAGTTTTGACCTCATGGACCCCTGAAAAGGTCTTGGAGTCCCCAAGGGTCCCCGGACTACACTTTGAGAACCACTGGTCTAAGTATTCTTCTAGGTTCTCACTGTAAAAATAAATAACAATAACAAAAGCTTAACAAAAGTAAAGCTCTCACTCTCATTCTCTTACAGTCTGCCAGGGCAAGAAAGAGCAAGTCCCTCCCCTGCAGGCAGTAAGTGCCGGGAAGGGGCATGCAAGGTGATGGAGACGCTGTTTTAGCTCCGTGCTCAGGGTGGCCTCCCAGACGAGGCAACCCTGCCCACCGCCCCCACAGCCGGCGGGGGAGAGCAGTTCATTGGCCTCCACTGAGCGATGAGTTTACAGATCTGTGTGCTTTCCAGCATTGTTCAAATTTTCTTTAAGAACAAGTGCAAGTTCAATTTTGGAGAAACCGTTTTTTTTTTTAAACGAAGGCCTGATCCAAGGATGTTGGTCAGTGCAACAGTGCCCGCCAGGGCATCCACAGTCTCACTCCGTGGATCCACAGTGGCCACTGCCATGGTCCCCTAGGGAAGGGTCCTGGGGACTCAGCTATGTGCGAGGCCAGTGGCAGCCCCCAAGAAGGGATCATCTTCTTTGGGAGACAAGCATCCAGACAAAATTAAAATGCACCTCACAATTCTTTGTTGATCCTAGTTTGTTTCTAGGCCTCACTTGATGGACTCGCCACCCGCCCCATGCAGGGTGTGGCCTGGCGGCGGAGAGGGGGCCATTTTCTCCAGGGGCCTTCGTCTCTGTCTGCTGCAAGCACTTCTGCTCCCATTCCGCTGCCCTCCCCAGGCAGCGAGACCCAAGAAAAACAAGCCAGGCTTTGCCCGAATGACAGAGCAACACTTTTACTTTGTATAAATAATAAGGGTGCATTTCCTAAACATATGCATGAAAACGGTGCCTACTTGTGTTCCCGAATACCTCTGTGAAGAAGAGAAGATGTTTCCCAGCCTTGGACTGGCATTGCTATGGCTCACGGGGCTCTGATGTTTCACACTGATGTGAGTCTCCTGTGACTGCTGTGACAAACTACCACAAACTGGGTGGCTTAAAAAGGACATTTATTCTCTCTTGGTTCTGGGGGCCAAAGCCCCAAATCAAGGTGTTGGCTGGAGCATGCTCCATTCAAAGTCTCAGGGGAGGACCCGGTCCTGTCTCTTCCAGCTTCTGTAGCCCCAGGCATTCCTTGGCTTGTGGCAGCATCACCCCAGTCTCTGCCTCTGTCTTCACGTGGCCACCCTCCCTCTGTGCTTCTCTGTGTCCTAATCTCGTTTTATAAAGACACCGGCCGTATTGGAGCAGGGCCCACCTCACTCAGTATGACCTCATCTTAGCTTGACTACATCTGCAAAGATCCTCTTTCCAAAAAAGATCACATTCATCACAGACACAGGGGTTGGGATGTCAACAGACCTTTTGGAGGGACACAATTCAATTGATAACAGGAGCCTAGCACAGGTATGAAAGGAAAAATCAAGCTGTTCTTCCAGGGAAGTTGGTACAGAGGTGATGGACACTTGCTTTAATGTCACGGGGTTCAGTGTTTTACAGTGAGCACATTGGACTTTTTTTTAATTAAAAACCATCACTTGAACAGGAGAGGACTGAGGAGCTCCTGTGTCAGACAAATGGGGACTTCCCAGGACAACAACGAGGACCTGAGTGGCTTCGTCACCCACGAGTTGGCAGCAGATGGGAGTTAGAGTCCCAGGGCTGGAATGCCGGTTACTCTCAACACCCAGTACATCCAGGTGCTATTTCGGCACTGAACAGGACCGGACTGTCAAACACTCTGGACCGACGGCGCCTCGGTGGTGAAAGATCAGGAATCTCAGGGCACAAGGGCCTCGTGAGCGCTCTGAGCCCCTTGGGCACACTGATTACACCTGAGCACTTCCTTTTCCTGCTAAGACCCCCGAGGCCTGGAATGTTAAGTGACTCGTCCAGAGTCCTTCAGAAGAATGTGACAGAGCAGAGACCAGCAGTTCCGCCTGCCTCTCGGCTGCAGCGCCAGGCTGTGCTCTGCCCACCAGTCTGAGCACCTGGTGCCCAGATCCCACCCACAGAGGACAGAGGGGCTCACCCGGGACCCTCACCCAGCAAAGCTGGGACCGTTACGGTCTAGCTGTACCCCCACATGCTGAACTTCATCATATGCCTGGGCTCTTCAAAACATAAAATGAAAACAAAGTTAAAAGTGAATCCGCACTGAAGGAAATTTGGAAAGTTCAGAAAAGTATGAAGAAGGAAACAGAAATCACAGATGACCCACTGCTCCTTGGATAAGCGCCGTCCACCAGGCGTAGCAATCCCTTCTGTACATTTTTATGTGTAGAGAGATGTGTGTATGTTTTAAAATTGTTGTCATCACAGCCTTTACAAAGCTCTCGTGCACACAACACCAAATCCTGCGCTCGTGAATTAAATACTGATGGAAATGTATTCAGTCGTCACAGTAATAACACTACTTGAATATGAGTCTTTCTCCTTACTCTCAAATACGCTGTGCAACTCCTGAGTCGGTCCTCAGCCCGCTCCCGATGCCTCGAAGCTGCGGGTCACGGGGCACACCTGTCCAAACGCCTCCCACCCCCAGGGGCAGCTTCAGTCCAGATCATCACCTGCCTCCTGACACCAGCATCCAATTGCAGACGCATCGCCTGGGCACCTAACAGCACTTCATGTAATTAAATTCAGAAAAAATGCTTAAAGCACAATAGAGTTTTACTAGTAAGTGAAAACAGAGTCCACTGAGCTATCGTGGAATTCTTACTTGTGGCTTTTTGAACATTTTGAAATACCACCGTGGTCCAGGGAATTTCCTAGAGGAAGTGGGGGCCGATGCTCATTGGGTTCTCCCGATGTCACTCAAGCTTCTGATCTTGTCAGAGCGCGTTTGGGTCCTTGATTGGTGGGGGTGACGCAGGGTGCTTAGTCCCAGCCATGCTGTTAGTGAACCCCAGCTGGAGGAGCCTGCGTCTCACCTCCCTGCCCCTGCGTGAAGCGAAAGCTCTGTGAGATTGCAAACATTTGGGGAAATAGCATCGATACCTACATGATGTTTGTTTCATACTCGGTCAGTTTTATTACTCCATACATGGTGTTTCCCAACACTTTAAATCCCTTTATATGATCAGCAAAGATCATAGTTATAACTACATGGAGGTCGCCTGTGCTCTGGGTAAAGGTCAGGCTCTCCTTCCCGCGGCAAGTGTAAACATTAAGCACGCTCCATTCCGCTGTTCTGGTGACGGCGGCCTGCTCGTGCCCTGTCAGCCTCGCCACGGCAACTCCATCCCCAGCCTCTCCAGGTAAGACAGGTGCCCTGCAGGCCAAATCACAGACAAGTTACCAATAACGAACTCAGGCCACCTCAGCCATTGTGTCCCAAAGAGGTCAGCCTTGTAATAATGTCTTAAAGATGCTGTTGTCCTTGGAGGAGGTGGCAATGGGTTGCAAAGTGGATGATCATTTGTCTCCTCCCCAAATTTTATTGGGAAAAGCCCACTACCACCTGCCAGAATAGCCCTTTTGAGACAGTTGTTCCTATTTTGAAAAGTCATTATGCTGTCTAATTTAGAGATACCACTTATCTCCCTGGATTTCTCAAGTTTCCAAATGATTTGTTTTTGTTTTCTTATAAAACCCATGCTTTTTTTTTTTTTAACTGACATTAAGTCCCCACAATGTATGTAAAATTTATTTCCAAATCGTGTCTACTTTTATGGGCAAAAATAATCAGGAAAAGCCACTGGCTACAAAAACTGCAAACAAAATGAACCTTTAAAAAGCTAATGACTTAAGGGTGGTTGTACAGACATATAAAGCATGTTGGGGGCTTACACTATTTGTCATTAACACATATTCTGAAAGCTTGGCTAATATAATGTGACACAAAATTAGTCAAACACAATTCATGCAATATTGTTTAATTTTACTCCTCATTTAACTTGGTTTTAAGCAAAATCATTATGTCACATGATAATGTTCACTTGAACAAGAAATATTTCATAATGGTTGCTGCCTTTAGAAATGAGTTATTAGGGGCTCCATGCTGAACACATTCTTAACTATGAAAACTATAAAGCTAATAGCTTAATCATATTTTGACACCATCTACATACTTTATGCATTATTTACAAGAAAGATATAAAAATGAAACCACTGAATATCTCACACAATACTTCACAGTCATAGTTAACTGGTTAAAAATATAACACATTTATCTTCCAGGGGCTTTATATTTGCATATAGATATTTGCATACCATGTTGCAATGTGCTGTTAATGTAAAATTTAACCTTTGTTCTTTCCCTCTGATGTGCAAGGTATACTCATTAAGTTAAAAATAATGGCAAAAATAAGTCTTCTGGTGATATACATTTCATAAATTATTCCCCAGAGCAGTGAGGAAAGGTAAAATGTGGGTGGGAAAATGTTTAATTGAATTAATTCCTCATTTTCTGTATTTTTATTTTACAACTCGGCGACGGGGCAATTTGACTAGTATATGTCAACCCTATGAATTGCAAAGGACCTCCTCTCAATTATTCAAGGTGTCAACCCTCTTAATCCTATATTAAAACAATTCCACATTTCAGGACTGAGATGAATGTACAGCATCATTTTGCACACCTGTTAAATGGATGGCCGTTTATTCAACAGAGGGAATACACAACCACCATGCATAAAACAATCTCGCATTACCATTGAACGTTTGGGCAAACTGTAGAAGGTTCTTAGCCTGCATCAGGTTGTAATATGCAATGTCAGTTTCTAATTAAGCCCCTATAAGAACCTTTAGAGAAGTGAGACGAGGACATAGAAATCTGGCAAGAGACTCTTAACTCGAATATCTAAATTCCAAATTTTATTTTTCCTTGTTGATATATCCTAAATCTAAAATGCGTTGTTCAGTTAAACTCAGTGTCCAGTCATATTGAAGGAAGGAGTGATCCAGACCCTGCTGTTGGAAGAAAAGGAAAAGAATAGCTAACAAGTCCACCCAAATGAGGCAAATGTACACATCCTTTAATGAATTATTAAACCTTGGATTATCTATACCCAAAATGATTTTGGCTCGGGGAGGTGGTGGCATCTCCATGGCTCAGGCACCCAGTGAGGATGCGGGGGGTGGGGTGGTACATTGAGTCTCCAGATGCACCTGGACACACGCAGCTGGGGAGGCACAGACCTCACACCTGGGGGATGGGCCAGGAGACTGGGCCAGGGTGCAGAACAGGGCTAGGAGGGGAGATGGGCTGCCAGCCAGGAGGGGGTCTCCAAGGTTCGGTCATTGTCCCAGGGCCCAGAGCCCCAAGACGAGACCTCTCCCCACTATTCTGTATTCCCCTAGGACACCGGAGCAGGCAACCTGGAGACAGGACACACATGAGAAATATGGGATCCACCGTGGGCAGGACAGGCCTGAGGTCAGGGGTCTGGACGGACGGTCCCTGACCCCCACAGGGCCGAAGCTCATGATGCCTCATTTCATGGACTGGGGTGATGACTGGGGTTCCCCTAGATTTCCAGAAGGAGTCCGGGAGCTGTGGATTTGTCCTGCTTCCTCTTTCCAGGGCAGCCAGAACCCTCAGCGCTTACTGAGCCGCCAACTTCAACATTGACCTCCGTGGACAGCCGCTGTTGGGGAAAAGAGAACTCGGTCTCTGTGGTGCGTCTCCTGGGCCCAGTCAAAATTATGTCCTCGGATTCCGGGATACCCGCTGCCGTCCATGTGGGGCTGGGACGGCACCACCTCTCCAGACTCCGTGACCGCCACGTCGGAGGGGCCTTCCCAGATGGCGCCGCCTGTCCCGGCAGAATCTGCCTTGCTCTTCTGCTGAGCGGACGGGGAATGTACCTGAAACTGCAGGAACTTTCTCTTAGTATGTTTAGTCTAATCTTCAGGAGACTTTTGCTTTCTCCATTTGGCACCACCGAAAACACGAATGCTCTGTGATTAGACCTCACTTTCTGCGGGAAAGGAGCGAGACACCCCAGAATGCGAAGTGCCTTCTGAGCGAGCAGCGGCGACGGCTCCTCCACGAAACGCCTGAACCCCTTGGAACGGAGGCGGATGCTGTAGGCAGAAATGCTGCGAGGAACTTTTACTTATTTACTGTGTTTTCTGGGCCCCTATGTGTATGTGATTGTTCTTGTAAAGGTTCTTACCGAGGTAAATAAAATCGTAGAGCCTTGGAAACACGCTATTATTACAGCACAGAGCTAAGGTGTGCAGAGCGGGAAATAACTCTCCCAGGGATAAATTACGTGTGATGAGGGCTGAGAGGGTACAGCTCCTATTTCAGGAAGTCTTCCAGGCAGAGATCTGGCAGTTTTAGCGTTCCTTTCAAGACAATGCACGCACACCGAAAACATTATTCTTCGCAGAGCGCCCCAGAGGCCGCGGCCATCACGTGGGTGCCGTAGTAGTTATTCCATTCCCTCGAATTCAACACAGATCTTCTTTATTAATTTTAATTTGTCATCAATAGCCTGACAGGCACTCTTTCGGCAAGAAATACCGCATTAACTGTTTCACTCACTGTGGCAGCTATTAAAACCGGGATGGTGATTAGCAGGAATGAGGTCAAACAGAATAATGTGCGTGTAAGTCGCTACCAGCGAAATGTATAACACAGGAGGATTTATTATGTTCACTTGCTGAAATGTAATTTAAAAACAGGATATCGCCACCTGCTATGCCGGCTCATAGGGTTACTCGGATCATTTAAACATTTCCTGCTAATATGTTTATTTGCTTCTGACGTCTATTACCATTTACTGTATTTCTAATAACTACAGTTAAAATAAACTTAATTGTTGCTATCTACTTCATGTAAACATAGCAGGTAAATAAATCATCCCGTGATTAGTTCAGACGACACAAATCAGGGTGATTTAATCATCAATATTGGCAACAGAAAAATTAGTATTTATAACCTCCTTGCAAAGACCTAAATTTAGTTTTCTGATTGAAGAGTCTGTTTGCTAAATAAGGATGTCATTGGGACACTGAAAGCTTCCAGTGGGCTAGAAACACTGGCACGTACCATTAAGCACGCTAAGAAAATTGTTAGATTTTTGCAGATGTTAGACACTCACATGTAAACTTCACATGCACTCTTTTAGAAAGATCAGAAACCCTGGCACATCGCTGGAGATCATTGCTGATCAGCAAAGCACCATCCACGGCCCTCAGCTGCACTTTTTAAGGACTTCAGATCAACATAGAGTTATCTACAGTCATTTAGTACTTTCTTATTGGGAAGAACTTTAAATCATGGGCTAAAAATAGAATATGCATCTTAAATGTGCAGCGTGTTTTCAATATGCAGGTTATGATTAAAGCTGACAGCCTGTGAGACAAAGTAGCTACCAGCAACCTCTCGGACCACTGCTGGTCAGTTAATCCTGACAGTACATGCCATTTGAACCCTCAGTTTAAGGTCTATTTCGCCCTGGTGTGTAGACAGGGCAGATGATGCTGTGGGTGGCGGCACAGGGCAGATGAGCAAGCGGAGGGGACTGTCTGTCGGCAAAGTGGGGGATCCCACCTGGACACAGAACGGCACCTGGGCTCAAGGGCAAGTCCATGTAACTCATTTCCCTATTGCTTGCACCCCTGCGCGTTTGTACAAAAAATAAAATTCCGGCTTAACCGTCCTGGAGTGGGGTGGTAAATATCATGGCTTGGTACCAAATGTCAAAAAATCATAAAAGCGTGATTTTCTGTATTTTAAGATAGAATGGTTTTTTAGAGTCTTTTTTCTGAGTAGCCCTATGTATCCCATGAAGCAGGATGAACCCTAACTCGAGCAAGCTTGCAATTAATTGTAGGGATTTGTGTCATCACGAGGTGGAGATGTCGTGAGCGCCACTGTAAGTCTTTCTTTGGATCTTAAAAAAGAACACGGCCAATAAACATCGCCCTCCCATCCCAATAGCCTTCTTCCAGCGGGGCTCTGTGTGAATGCAAAGGGAATATGTAAAGAAAGAGACGCCACAGGGTGCCCGCGTTTGACTCTTTTTCTCCCAAGAACTGCCTCTCGCTTAAATCCAGCGGTGCTGCAGGAGGCAATTTTAGTGGCAGTGTCTCCAGTGCCAGAGTCTGTCACATTAGACAATCCGAGAACTTTTACAAGAAAACCAATGAATGTTAAATATCACCGTCCTGTTTGCAGAGCCCCGGCTCCCACCTCGCCCAGGGAAAAGGAGCAGCAGGCTGGGGAGAGGCACTTTGTTCCCTCCACCCCCGCCCTGCCGGGGGGCAGTTGGGTGCGCGGTCCCCCTTCGCCTAAGGCAGCAGCAACGCGGCTTTACATATGGGCTCCATTTGAATCCGCGAGGGGGGCGGTGTTTGTAATTCGACATCAAGCAGCCTGGTGTCGGGCGTTTATTTGTGCTGTTGTTTCAGCGGGTTATCCAAGGCCCCTTCTCATCTGACATGTCAGGTCTACAATCGAACAAAGAGGACTAGTGAATTCACTTTTACAGTTAGGCAAGCTGAATGCTATTACCTGGGTATTTGTCACCGACCTGCAGATCCCAGCCTCTAATCTGCCATCCGGATGGATGCTACAAAGTGAAGAGTCAGGGACATGCATTTCCCAGTAACTACCTGCTGCCAGCTATTATTTTAAGGATCGTGTGATTTTCTTTTATTTTGAGTAGAAAAAACAAGGCAGCTGCGGTAATAAAAAGGCGTATCAACTAGTCACTTCCTGGCAGATTTGTCACTGGTGTGGATACAGTGGAGGGTTTTTTTGTTGTTGCTAGAAAATGTATACACTCGAATATAATATTGTAAATCTGGAGTGTGTGCTTCAAATAAAACCGTTTTTAGTACCTTGTGTACTGGTAAACAAAATAAAAATGTATGCATCTTATAAAGAACTGCTGATACATATATATACACGCAGGATGCTACCTACAAATCATATGTTGACAGAAGATATTTTATGTTATATGATATTGGGGTGAAAGTTATTATTTTTTATTCCTAAATCACATTAACATAGCTACAAAGCCATACATTATCACAGCTCTCCAATAATGTTCCTAAATATTTCCTAATGATGGATTGTATTGTTGGGCCTCCTAGGACCCGAGTTTAACTATATAATTCCACGTTGTGAATTAAATTGCAAAAACCAAGAGCTTCTGGTAATTCTTTTATTTCTGCACATCGCATAATTGTATCGATCTCTTCCCCTGTTCGGCACATAAATAAATCTTCAGAAATAATTGGTCACCAATAAAATGTTTGTGGTTCAATTTTGATTTGTGTTTTAAAATTAATTAGGCAGAGCTTCTAAGAGGTGATCATTCCTATGGTGATAGCTCGAAAATGGCAACTAGGTATTTGTCAAGCCACATAATCACAGACTATATGTTTACACTTTCCCTTTCATATTTTGAAAGATATACGTGACTTCCGAATTGTGCTCAGACACACAACAAAGTCAAGATGCCGCCGCCCTTCACCCAAGCCCTCCGGCCCCAGGTGTGTCCACGGGACCAGCGTATTGAACAAAGAACTCAACGCCTCGGTGTTCTCCCATCCGGAGCAGGAGTTGGACAATTCCGAACAATAAAACCTGGCCCAAACAAAGAGTGATTAATGACTTGGGGAGCCGCAGTGCCATGTCGGCAGGATAGGCTCGGAGCGGGTCTTTGGAGGAGAAATGGAAAGAGTTTCGGGCTTTAAATATTTACTATTTCATTCATCAATGGAGCATGTAAACGCAGAAACAAATATTCAAACATTATTTTCCCAAGACTCCATTTCCCACATTGAACTCACACGCGATGCTTGTATACGGCCGGGCGCGCACCGCAGGGCGGGGAGGAAAGCAGGGAGCGGCAGCCGCGGCTGTCCGAGGGGAGCCACTCGGCCCCCTCCTCAATTGTGTGTGTCACCAGGGTTTCTCGAAAGTTTCTGGGTGCTGTGTGGCCTATCCAGCGTTAAGAACGGAAGTTTTCATCATATTTTACTGTTTCCGCACGATATCTTATTGAAAAAGTGATCCATCTCCATGAAAATGATCACTGTTGTTATCATTTAAAGGGGAAACAGGAAATGCTCCTACAATTGGAACATGCTGCACTTCAAAATATGTTTTAAAACATCATTAATGCTAAAACAATTGTAAGTTGTTTTAATTTTCCATTGGTAAAGTTTACTTTTTTTCTCTGTGTGTGAGAAAGAGTATGCATTTTTACTTTTAGACATGCTCATAATACAGCATTTCTCAACCTGAATAATAAAAATCAAGTTACTGGTGTATCATATCATGCTATTTTTATAAGCATTGATACCCTTATTGAACTCTTGCAGTGTGCACTTGCATTATTTCATCTAATTCTGACAACCACTGTCTGAGATAGAGGCCATTGTTGTTTCCATCTTACACACGAGAAAACCGGGGTTCAGAGGAACTAGGTCACTTGGCCAAGGTTACACGGTTCCTGATTGGAGAGCCAGGATTTGAATCCACATCTGGGCGGCCCCAGGGCCCTGCCTTGGTCCTCTCTTCCTCCCTCCCTGTCTCTCCCTCCTGACTCTTCCCGATCTCCGCGTCTCCCCTCTCCTCCGGGGTCCGTCACACAGTCCACAGTGGTGACGGATAATTGAAGTCATCGGTCTTGATATCCTAATCCTGAGCCCATTACTCCCTCATTTTGGGGGGCTGGAAAGAGCACCCATTGAGGAAAGAAATCGAGACATGCCCAATGCCATCCCACAAGTCCAGGCGCATCACAGGGGCTGCGAGGGAAAGGAGAGGGGGGAGGGAGGGCCAGGGGGAGGGCCAAGGCGCCGAGAGAGTGTGTTCACGCGCAGGGCTCCGCGTCTCTAGCGGCTGGGTTAGCATGGGAACAAGGAAGTCTTGCTGAATATCCTGTGTATAAGAGACACCTGGAGGGTTATTTTGTCATCGCCTTGCTGCCCCTTTGGAGACCCCAGGACCCAGCATCGTGTCATGTCAGCCATCTCTCCATGGATATTCCTTGACCCAGTTGCGATCCTGAGGGTCTTGCACGTGGTCACACTGGCCTACTTTCTGTGAGGGCCCTTGCTCTTCTCTTCTTGAACCGCTGAAAATGTGGTTCGCTGGCCAGGAGAGTGTCATGTTCTCTCTTGGCCTAGTTTTAGCTCTTTGCTCAAATGCCACTTCCTCCAGGAAGCCCTCCATGGAAGATTCCAGATCACGTTCCTTCCTTACTCTCACTGCTTCCAGTGTTTTGTTCCCAGTGCTTGCTGAAATCTGACTCTTTGGTGCATCCTTTCACCAGGTGGGAAGTTCCTGGAAGCAGGGCCATGCAAGTTCTTTCATCAGCCCTAGCAAAAAGCCTGGTATATAGCAGGTACTGCGTGCTAATGTGTTAAATGAATGAATGAAGGAGCATGATTTGCTCAGTCTTTATAGACAATTTGCCTAAAAGGTTACACCAGAATTTTATTTTATTTTTCTCCCAGGTTTTTTTTTTTGAGGTATAATTGACAAATAAAAATCACATATACTTACAGTATACATGCTGATGCTTTGATATACATATACATTGTGAAATGATTACCACGATCAAGCTAATTAACATATCTATCACTCCCCGTCGTTACCCACGCTCCTGGTAAATTTCAAGTATACCTGAACCATTGAAATAATTTGTCTAGTCAGCATGAATTCTCACGGTAATTAGGGCTACATGAATTAAGCATCAAGATCCAGAAAAGCAAGTTTGGGGAATTACTAAAAATACAAAAAGCATCATCCACACACGTACAATCATGCACACACCTGGGCACATTCGGAAAAGAAACCAGCAACTGTAGGCCTCTGTGACCATTTGGCGGAGATATTTCAACTTTGCCCTTGTAAGTTCCAGACTTGGCTTTGGCTATGACTTCAGAAATTCTGTCAAATTGAACTTGAGGGATTTCACAAGGGGGAGAGTACTTTTCTACCCCTGAGCGTTTCACAGCAAAGCCTGTTTGTGTGTGTGTGCACGCATGTTTATCTGTGTAAGAGACAGAGATTGCCGTTTTACTTGTTATTTTATATATGTATGCATCAACAGATCTGCCAATTTCTCCCAGCATTGCCTTTCTGGGAGGAAGGCCAATTTTCTTCATTTTTAAAATATCATAACATTTGTGTTAGCAAAAACTACTATAAATGCCATAGGCTACAGAATTCCAGTTTAATTTCTATTTTGACTTTATCAAAATTTGAGAAAAATACCTTTGGGGAATACAATTATCTGCGCTTAGCCTCAGCCCACAAATAAACACAAACCAACTGTTCCCTGCAGCAGGGAGCTATTCAGGAAAGTCTCTCCTAAGTATAGATGCTGCGGCCAACACGAGAGCTGGAACCAGACCCCACAGTGTAATCTAAACAACGTAATTCTGATCCCAGGGACCACACCATGTGGTCTAGCATATTGAATTTGTAAAAATCATATTACGAGGACACACAATATTTATAAAATACAAATACTGATTTGTCACACTGATTCTCAACATAAACGTGGGTTGACTTCTTCCTTGATTCCTTTTAATAGCATAATTAAACAAATACGAGCATTTACATCATGTAAGGCCCAGACATAAGAAATCGTGGCACTTTAATATTTTAATATTTGAGGCTGCCTAGTGCCTCAGTAATGTTCAAACCTGGTTAAACCTCCATTGATGGTGCTGATTATTCTAAGATCTAATTTTCTCCTCTGGCTTCATTTAAAATCATAATCTTTCTCAACTGCTATCCTTTATTGTTTTTATAATCTTACTTCTTGGACATTAATGAATCTCTAGAGTTCCAAAAACTATATTTGAGTGTTTTAACAAGTCATTCCAAAAAAATATATTTAGTAAACTAATTAATTTAGGATATCTTTCAGACTATTCATCTGGAATATCGACATACATTAATACTCTTAAAATCACAGGCTGACTTAGTGGCACATATCCAGCCTGGGGTGCCCAGGATGAGACAAGTGTGTGCTGAGCCGGCTCCCAGCATCTCGGTCTTTAATTAGCACTCTTGGCTGACACCCGCCACGCAGAAGGAAACTGACACACACAAAGAATATCAGTGAATTGTCTTAAGTTTTTCCCTAATAAAATTTTTAAAAAGCAATAAATGTCTAACTCTAAATTGTCATTAAAATCCATCATGCAAGCCCTCAAATAAGTAGCAGGCAGGCCATGCCAACCTGCCGTTATTTGCACCATTGTTAGGAGGGATTCTCCTCCTCTGCTAGGCAGAGAAAACATTGCACATCTTGAGCCCAACTCACACGCTTAATCTCCGTCCTCATGTCATTGCCATCTTAGGAGGTGACAAATTCCCTTCATTCCTTTTCCTCCTTCCCTTGAACTTAATGTGGTTGAGTCTCTTCTCCCACCTGGTTTGATTTCTCAAATTTAATCAAAACCTTTTTAAGGTGCCCCATTTTATTTGTCTCTTCGCTGGCTCTGCCCTGTGACTCCAGCACTTTGTCCCCTTCCAATCTTCAGTACTCCCTGCCTTCTTCATTTCTTATGTCAATTCCCCAGCATTCTTGCCTTCTGGTGAAATGTCGGCTTGGTCCTTTTCAAATCCTTTGGAAATAAATGTAGGATTCTGAAAGTCACACGTGTGATGGAGAGGCAGTCGATGCACAGTCTCTGCTTAAATATTTAGAATGCCTGGAGCCGAGAGGCACTGCAGGGGTTACCTCTCCCCACACTACTCTGCAGAGGGTCAGCACACAAGGCGACTGGCTCAGGGCCACACGGCTGGGCGGTGGCATTGACACGGCCGGGTGCATGAGACCAGGGCTCTTCACCCTGCATCTCCCACTTGCAGCTGCTGAGGACAACCTTCTATGGCAGGGGTCGCCGGCTTCTGCAGGAAGGGCCCTTCCTGGTCAGAGTCATCACAGGCCACACCATCTCATAGTGCAAAAGAAGGAAGCAAAAATTATTCCAGAAATTTGGCAAATCTTATACTGAAAATTTCTAATAGCAGGAACTTTGAATAAGAGGTACAATTTACCCGGACCCAATTCTTACAACGGCCTCCTAGACAAACATTTCAAGGCTAAAACTGTCACGACAATGGCACTTATGGTAACCTTAGCTCTCGGTTGTCAATGCTTACTGCGCGTTATAAATGGTAGCAATGATGTCAATGCATCCCGGTATCTCATGAAATCTTCACCATCAGTGTGAATTAGTATTATTTTTTCTCATTTTGCAGATAGAGAAAGTGAGGGTCAAAGAGCTTGAATAACTTGCTCCAGGATCTGAGCCAGCACGTGGATGAAACAGATTCAAATTGGATCCGTCCACCTCTCTGCACTACCCTGTCTGGCCTCCCTGACACAGCGTAAATGTCTCAGGCCGCAGTTCTCTAAGTGAAAGCATCCTTCCAGGATGAAGTCATTCATTCATTCATTCATTCATCCAGCAGATGTTTACAAAGAGTTTCTCCTGTGCCGGCCTGTGTCCACCCTGAGAAGGCGCAACTGGTAAGCCCTGGTCCCCACCCTCAAAGGCCTGGCTCCAGGCTCCACATTAGCTTTGGACAACACCGAACTTGGTGTGTTACTGCCTCCTCTCCGATCTGTAATTGGCCAGTCATTTCCCGTCTTTATTATTCTTCACACGCCAGCTTAAGGAATAAGAAAACCTTCTTGCTAAATGGATGTAGAACACAGAGGATGGGAAAAAAAGTCTTTGAAAGAGAAAAGCGGTGATCATTTACCACAAAGCAAGTCTGTTCGTGGATTAAAGCATATTCCCTGGGCTTTTAAAGATATCTATTAGTAATTTACAGAAATTATGAGAGCAAAAAGGGCTGTTGTTTTCAGAATTCAGAGCTCAGCCTGTGGCCTCACACCAGATGATGCTCCGAACCGTCCTCTTTGGGAATTCACATCAAACTCGGGTCCATAATTTATGTAATGACATATACTTGGACACTGATTAGCTATCGTATCAGCTCTGTAATAAAGGCGGCATAACCCCGAGTTTATCATTCATTTATCTGAAGTCATTGTGAATAATATCACAGGACTGTAAGGCGATCATTATGCCACGCAGCAGCCCGGGGCCTGCGCACCAGGCTGGCAGGGTCAGGGCCCCGGCAGGGTTCACACCACTTAATTTACTCACTTCTTACACATGTATAAAATTGGAGTCAACAGCGAAGTATCGAAGTCGGATCCGCGAGCAGATGCTTACACAAATTGCTAATAAGATGTTCAATAGGAAGTACAGGAAGACTTAATAACAGTAATAATAATCCTCTCCCCGAGTCAGCCTCGTACTTGAGTTTGAAACAAGCCATTCAGTGCTCAATGACTAGCGCGGATTTCCTTTGACTCACGAGCTCGGCTCGACCTGAAGGGTTTATCGACAACCGCTTTGCTGCTATGAAACGCTCTATTAGGAAAACTGTGTCTTCAGGCCACAGGGAGGGTGACTGCCAAGTGTCGATCCTCCGAGAAGGGTTTGGGTGGCCAGCTCTGCGCGGGCGGCCAGGGCAGGAGGAGGGCTGAGGAGGAAGGGACAGGGAGCTTCAGAGAGACTGGATGGAGCGGGGAGGAAGAGGAGGTCCTGGTGCCACTGCCCGTACCCTGCACACCTGGCAAAGGGGAAAACAGAAGCAATGGGACTTCTGTTTGGCAGCAACTCTTGTCATTGAACCGTGGCTGTCTTTCTCCTCCCTCCACAGCCCTTTTCTAAAAAATGGACTAGATATTAAGTTACCTTTTAACTTTAATTTCCACTAGTGCATTGGCCCATCTGCTTGTCCTCTGTGGGGGAGGCTGGACTTCTTACGGTGCCCTGGGGGACTTGGAGAGGGGCCTGCCATCCCCCAGACCACCAAACCTAGGAGGAGACACCATGATGCGGAGTGAAGAAAACATGGTTTCTGACTGCCTTTGGAGATTGCTAGCAGACATCCCTGCCTGGAGTGCTTGAGCTGTCCCCACAGAGCCACAGGGGCCGACACAGGCCCTTTCTGCAGTTGGTGCCAGCCTGAGGCTGAACGCCCAGCCTGACGCATTGGCCAGCAGAGGGCAGCTGGGCCAGTGGAGGGGCAGAGGTGGGCCCCGGGGCAAGACTAGTGCCCTCTCAGGAGGGAGGCAGAAGGCGGGTGGTAGGAACCACAGCCAGGTGGGGGAGGGCGGAGCTGTCCCAGGTGGGTCAGAAGCCAGGCAGCCCCCAGGTCATAGTCTCAGGACAGGTGAGGGAAGGTGAGGCAGTAGATGACGGATGGGCGGGGGCAGGGCAGAGCTACCTAGTTAAGGGCATCCCGTGATTCCTGCACCCATTTAACAAGGATCCGTGGAGCATGTCCAGGTGTGAGGCGCTGCTGTGCTTCCCACGCATGGCACAGGTCCGAGGCAGGCAGGAGAGCGGCAGCAATGCCAGCATCATCTCTGGGGGCAATAGGATTATGGAAGACAGACCAATGCCCTGTGCCTGGGAGAATCAAGAAAGTCTTCCTGGAGGGTTAGGGTTAGGGTGGTACATGGAGCAATGAGAGCATTTCACCTTCTCACACTGTGCTCCTAGATCTAAAGGTGAAAGTCACTCCATTTGGCTGTTTCAAGGCTAGATGTGGACAGTGGTTCCAGAAGCACCACTGCGAGGTCAACAAGGAAACTCCAATGAGACTTCAGGCTCAAGGGCAGTGACCAACATGTCTCAGGTCCTTGGAAGATCAAATCTTGGCTTTTTCTTTCTGGAGTCTGATCATTCACTGTGTTACTGCTGTTGTTTAAATCCACCTAATTATCTATTTGATTTTGGCTTTGATTTTTGGTTTTCTCCTGGAGGCTTCCTCAATTCCTTTTAGGGAAGAGGAGAGGTATAAATTTTAAATAAATCAGGGAAAAAAATAAAACAACAACAAGGGTCTGGTTGGCTGGTTGCATTTCTCTGAAGGCCTTTTAACTTACATACTATTTATGAAAGTTTTTGTTACAAGTTACACTTAAAAAAACAAAAAGCAGCTTAAAGCAATAGGATCCTCCCCCCTCACATAACAAGCGTTCTAGAGGGAGGAGGCAGTGGTCAGCCGTAGTGAAGCAGCTCAAGCCTGCCATTGCCAGAATCACTAAGATCCTCTTGGCATGTCCCTCATGGTTACAAAATAGCTGCTTCAGATCCAGGCGTCATCTATGATGAAAGAGAAAGAAAGAGGCGAAGATGGTACCAGGCATATTTATCCACTTATATGGGACAAACAAAAGGTTCCAGAAGTCCCAGCAAACACCAGCTTGTGTCTTACTGGCCTTCCCTTGGTCATATGGCCACCCTAGCTGCGAGGAAAGCCGGGAGAGTGGGTGTTTAGCTTTTGCCGTTCCCGTGGTAGAGGCAGGAACTGAAGGGCTTTGGGGAGCCCTTCACATGCGACAATTTCTCCTCTGTTAAAGGCAGACCCTGCAAAACACTCTCCACAGCCTAGAAAAATGAGAAAAGACATCATTATACTAAAGAAAAGCCCTTTACTCTTCTTCCAAAACTAATTAGGAGAGAAGAGTAAATACCAACAGTGACTTAGCTTGTGAACTGAAGGGACCCGGCCATTTCCCTTTTGCAAGATGGCGGTGTTTCAGCAGATACCTGAAAGGTCACAATTAAAAGTTAAATTGAGGCAAAGGTTGACTACAGTTTGCAATTTGTTCCTGTGCCCTTCCTTGGACAACTTGCAGCTGAAGGCCACGGCCACGTCATCCCTAAAACTCTGCAGTGAGGGGGGGAAAAGGAGGGTTGATAACAAACACAGCAAAGCCCCAGGACAATAACAAAAAATCCGCAACAGCGAGTTTCCAAAGAACATTTCCATTTAAGTAGAATACAATACCAAAAAAGTAAACAAATGTCTAATGAAGTCAGAAGTGAGAATGTCAAGTTATTCCCCAGAATGTGCTTACTAGTTCATATCAGGCATCCTTAACTTGTGTTCTTCAGACTTGACTTTGGCCAGCCCTGCAGGGGGTCCCCACACGTCTCGGTGGCACCTGCAAAGAATGAGCATCTAAAGGTGACTAGCCAGGGGGAGCTCCTCAGGCTGACCCCGCCTCCCCCAGAGGCCTTTCAGTCAAGGTCAGAGGGGAAGGGTCGCCGGAAAGGCCTGGAAGACTCAATGCAGCTACGAAGGTGATGGTAAAGGATGACTCTGCAAAGTGCCAGAGCATGGGCCGCACGCCTGGAGGAGAGGCTGAGGGCGCAGTGGTTAGAAGGGTGAAGCGAGGTGCCAGGCAGCCCTGGTCACTTCCTACAGTTGATCTGGGACGAAGGACCCTGCAGAATCTGTTTCTGATTGTTCACTGAGGATAACGTCGGTGTGGACTGCACAAGACTTCTATGAGAATCACTGCGTGTAAAATTCTCACCCGAGGGCTTGGGACCATCCTCCAGAAAGCTTCCTTATTAATAATCGCTGCTGGAAATACGGCTCCTCGGAGCTTTAGAGGGTGAGGCAACTTCTGGTCAAGTTTCCTCCACATCCAGGTCTCGGCCTGGGATTTTTCCTAATTAGGACCCTGGAAACTAAATCCACAGCATTGTGTGTAAACATATATGTACTCATGTACAGACATGCATTTCCCTTGCGGAGGATCCCCGGACGTCACCAGACCCACGACGGGGTCTGTTGAGCAGGGAGAAGAGCAGAAGCCCCCCGAGTTCATGATCGCACAGGACCTGCATGTTGGTTCCCTCAAACACAAGTTAATCATCTGATTCCCTCTGGCCCCCACAGCCCAGGCTGAGCCTAGTAATTTCCTCAAAAGTCAGCCTTGTCAGCCGGGGAGTGTTTAAGCATAGCCATGGGCAGGAGGGAGAACAGGGAGCGATCTGCGATTTGCAGAGGCCTGAGGAGGCAGGTTTCCCAGACAGGCCAGAATTTTATGTAAGGCCCCTTGACGCAAAAGCAGCTGTAGGGTGGGTTTGTCCCAAGGCAAATGCATTCGGATGCACTGAAGGAAAACCCACAGAGAAACTGCTGGAAGGTGACAGGGAAACTGCTGGGGAGCTGGTGGTTCATAAAGGACAGAGCTGGAAGGAGCAGAGAGCCCACTGGAGTGGCCTGCTCTGATGGGGCAGGAACAGAATAAATTCACACATCACTCTTTTGTCTTTGTTTTTGTAAAAAAAGATTATTCACTTGAGATACGTAAAAAAGTAAAAAAGTAAAGATTCCGTACAGAAAAAGAAACTCCCATGAACAAATAAAATTAGTGAACAACAAATGAGGGCAGCAGCTTTGCAGCATGTATTAAGAAGTATTAGAATTTTTAATACATAAAAGTTATCCTCAGATCAGTAAGAAAAAGACGTCACATTAGAAAACTAGGCATAAATGCGAAGACTGCGTTTGCTGGAGGTGAAGAGGGAGCAGGGGCGAGGCGCTGGTGTTGGTTCCAGCTGTGTGCTGGAGCACAGCCCGTCGGACCCTGCCTATTGTCTCAGATCAACACTTTGGGGAATTCTGTCGACCAGACCAAACTGCAAGGAGGACACAGAGGAAGCCATCTATCCCCCACACTAAAAACAGCCAAAGAGAGAGCACAGGTTGAGGGGAGCTTCTCTCTTGTGGCATGCGAGGAAAATGAGTTTATGTAATCGCAGTCAGGACCCTTAATGCTACAAAACAGAAACCCAACTCAACTCCAACTTGAAGAAGAGAGTATTCTTATCTTACACACCTAGAAGATCAGAGTCAGGCAGGCCTTAGGCAAGCTTAATCCAGTGATCTGGCTTGGTCTTTTGGTCATTTTTCCAGCCCTGCCTCCTTGGTTAGTCTGCTCCTTCCCCTGGCTGGCTTGCCTCATGGCAGCAAAATGGCTGCCAAGGATCCAGGCCTCTCATCTTAACAACATACAATCCATGGCCCAGAATGCCCAGCAAGTATTGTGAGAGTCCCTCTGATGAGACTGCGTAGGTCACCTGGCTGCCTCTAAAGCTATAGCTGTGGCCCCAAGTTGTACACAATGATTGCTTGGTTTCATATTCTACTCCTAAAGCCAGGGCTGGTTGGAGTTCCCTTTCCTGTGCCATAGGGACCCCAGGGAAATGGGAGCCATCGGGGAAGGGAAAGGAGGGAATGGTTCCTGGGAAGATAAGTACCAGGAGTTCATGGAAAGTGAATGGTGCTTCAATTTTTTTTCATAACCTGATTTCACATAAATGTTTACAACTATACAAATGACAATATATACTGAAGAGACAATGTGTTTTCCCAAGACCACGAGTTCAAGGTATCGGTTTTCCAAAGAAAGGGTTAAAGGGCATCACGCAGAAGAGCGCAGAGAGAGGACTGGCACCGTCTCTTTCCCAGAACAGCGAGGTGTCCCAGGGCTCTGCACCTTGGCTCCTCTCATCCAAAGCGACAGGGCTAGTTTCAGACTCTTTGAAAGTGTTTTTTGCCCTTTTAAATACAAACTAAAAGATTATGTGAAATGCTCCTGTACTCAAAGACGACACCCTATACCCAAGGTAATGGTTCCCAATGTCAAATCATCCAGAAGGAAAACTGCAGCCATTTGCCATCTACTTTGACGTGAACTACAATGAATGGAAACTTCCCGACTCGTGAATAAACGTAATGAGTGAAAACCAAATAAAAATTTGTCAACATCTAAAACTCACTTTAATTATAGCACATCTTAAAAAAAATAAAAAACTTTTTCCAGCCTTTGAAAGAAAACTAGCAGCGTCCCTTGAAAACTCTTGAGGATTTGTTCCTTGGGCGGTTCCGTATCCCACTCTGCATTTTGTGCTCCTGGAATATCTCTTGACAACCTGGACATGAATAAAATGCTATTTTATTTATTTTTTAATTAAAAGGCTAAAAATACATTTCCTGGCAAGACAAAAGTAAAGGTGACACACAGGCTTTACCCCACGGCCAAGTGCGGAAAAGGCACAGAAACTTACAGAATGAGAATTTGGGGAAGGACGACTATGAGAAGCCATCAGTCCCTGCGTGAGGGGACAGGCAGGTGACACTTGATTGCACGGCTGCACGCCTACATGAAGCCCGAGGTGGAGAGTCCCGTCCGGCGCACTCGGCAGGCTCCGGCTGTGCTATTTCCTTCGCCGGTTACGGAGAAATTAATTTGCCATATGACTGGAACTTACACCTTTAAAGAAAAATAATGTTTTTAAATCACCAATTGTTTTTGGCGTCTGAAGGAGAGGATCTAGAGAAATTCGAAAGTTTCTTAACGACACAGGACTTAGCTATTTTGGGACTCTGGTATGCAGTCCCGAGACTGCCTGTGAGTTTTGCCTCCATCGCCGTGTCAGGCTGTCAGCCATCACTTCTGTTGTCACCGTGCCACGGCTTCCACGAGCCCTCCCTGGTGCCTTCCAGCTGGATGCTTCCAGCAGACCTTGAGAGCTGGGAGGCGAGATCATTATGAATGGAATGTGAAAGCAGGGCGGGGGACAATGGCCGCGGCTCCCTGCTGGCCTCTGGCACAATTATTCAAGGCTTCAGAAGTCAGCGCTGTGCTCCTTCCTTCTGAGAGGTGGCACCCGGCGCCCACAGCACAGCCTTAAACTCAACCCTCCCTCTCACTGGCTGGGCGACCTTGAACACAGCTCACTTATACTCTCCGGGCCTCAGTTTCCTCGTCTGCAAAATGAGGACCACCAAAGTACCTTCCCTGTATTGAACATCACCACACCTGGAGTGGGTTTGGGGGAGCCCCTGGGACCCCGAGACACGAGCAGCACAGGCTGTTGGGATGGGGCCTGGGACGGGATGGGGGTAAGGAGAAAGCTCTAGCTTCTTAGAAACTGCTCTCTTAGAGAACTGCTCAACGGCGGTTTTTGGACATTTTACTCAACTGACATCTTCAAACAGCATTAAAGTGAGCCGAACACACAACAGTAAACCCTGAGCGAAGGTCTCAGCTTACTATCCAGGGGTGCTGGGATGTCTTCTCCTTTCCTTCCACAACTATTGGCTGAATATCTACCAAGCCCGGGTCCTGCCTCTTGGAGATCTGAGTCAAGGAAGACACCGATGAGACAGCCATTCTGACCACTGTGCGGATGACAGAAAGGAGGTGCCCACGGGTCGGGACAGCAGAGACTCGGGCCTCACTGCATCTGGGAACGCCGGGACACTCCATCTGAAACTGGAATAGGCGTTGGCATTCGCTAGGCTGGCACAGCAGGAAGGGGGTGCGGGAGGAAGAGACCCCAGGAACGGGCCAGCAGGGCACAGAGGTCCCGGAGCAGAAATGATCTCGGCAAGAACCAGGGAGGAGGAAGATCAGGGGCGAGGATGACTACGGAGAGGTGGGCGGGTCTGGGACCGCGCAGGCCTCCCCACGCCACGCGGGGATTTAGCACTTTCCGCTAAATTTCTCTGGAAACTCTGACAAATTAAAATACACATGCTTGGTATTTTGCCCAGTTTTATTCATTTACCTAAGACTTTGGGAAAACCGGAGATGTTTGCTTTACCAAGTTCGAGGCAAGGAAGTTTTCAAGGAAATAAGACAGAATCAAAGGCGCTGAGTAATATATTTCCTTGGACATCTATAAACCTGGTGGGTATCATTTTCTTAAGTTCATTTTTCTGCCTTAAAGGATAACGATTTGGAAGCCCAGGCAGACTGAGTTCATGGTTCGGGGGACCCCTGAAGCCCATTTATATGGGGGAGATACTGAAATCTTTCCAAAGCTGTGAGTGTATAAACTACAGCTGCAGAAAACATGGCTCTCCTTGCGATACGCTCCGGCCCAAGCGCTGTCTCTGCTGCCCCCGACCCTGAATGCCTTTTCTCAAGGGTGGGGAGGAGGGCTCTTCTTTTCCAAACACCTTCCTTTTCTCCTATTTTTCTTTCGAATATCTTGTCATTTGATTTTAATTGCATCTATGCACTTCTCCTCTTCTTAAAACAGTTGAGCAGGGAAAGAATCGCCTTGTGCAGCATCCCCAAACCCACGTTCTCTGCAGAGGAGTGCCCACGTGCCTGCCTACAGGCTGGGTCCCAGCCAGCCCACCCGCCCTGTCCACAGGCTCTCAAAAACCTCTCAGTCTTTGAGAAGCACTAATTTCACCTTATATTCTGGATGAGTGTTTTTCTTTTGCAAAGTAAGAAAGAATAAGGCCTAGAAAGCTTTGCAATGCTCCTCATGGAAGAAAAGATGGGAAATTGATCCCAGGGTTTACGAGGCCCTCCTTCAGCACCTGCCTCCGCCTCCCGCTAGAGCCCTGGAGACGCCGTGGAGTGGGCTGTGCTGTCCCCCCCAGCTTAGCCGATACGCCGCAACCTAAAATAAAGCAAAATAAAGTGATTTAAAGATGTCCTACTTTCCAAGATCTACAGACTGTCTGTAGAACGTTAAGGGAAATTGGCTATCAGCCCAAAGTGTTTTTCCAAACCCTCTTAAATATTTTCTGGCCAGAACAATGTATAAAGCCCACACTGTCATCTCGGAAGAGGGAAGACGGATGCTCTCCTGTTGCTCAGAGCCTCTGTTTGGCCCCAAAGCCCCCAGGTACTGTTAAGTTTCATTGTGATCCAATACCCATCTGCCAGACTAGAGCCTTGGGGTGCTTTCAATGCCAAATTTATACAGGCTGATATTTGCATGCAAATATGTAGCTAGAAATGAGTACCATAATTAGCATCTGTAGAATTTGCAGGTCTCTATGCTTTAAGCCCCCTGCACAATTTGGGTAGATAGAAAAGTTGTGGATCTAAGCGCAGATTTTTCTGATTTGATCAACAGTATTGTAGCCTGGCTTTGAGGACAATTACAGTCGAATGTGATGCTAAATGTAAGGCATAGGCATTTGGAGATTCCATGTTTATTTAGGGAAATTTCATCCAGCCTGAGTCCGGAAGGTCAGATGCACAAATAAGTAGTAACAGAAAGGAGGAATATTCTGCTCCAAAACACTCTTGAAACAATAACTGAACACAATCAAAGGAAACCCATCGTTTCCTATCACCTGTGTCAGGTCTTAAATCTGGGTCACAGTCCAGTAATTAGGTGAAACAATTAAAACCTGGATGTTTTGTAGAGGAAACCGGCAAGAATTAATTCAAGCTTAATTGAAATGAGGCAGCCCCTCTTGGATGAGCTGGCAGGAGGAACAGGCGTTCTGCTCAGGTTTGAGCAGTGAGCGGTATTCAGGCAGCGCCCGAGAGATCCCCACACCCCGCCTGGTTTTTGTGGAAAGGCCTCCCTTTCCAGCATGAATGAATGAATGAATGAATAAGTGAATGGATATGAATGAGGCAAACCTTAAATAGACTGACTCCCTATTTGTTTCTGAATTTGGAATATTTCGTAGCTTTGTTGTTGGTGCACACGTGTACCTACATGGATCAAAGCACATTTCAATACTTATGAGGCAAACAAAGTCACGCAACGCCAGTGTGGGCCACAAGCACAACTGTGTGATCGTGGCAAACAGGCTGCTCCGGGCAGGGCCCTATTCTGTCCTCATCACCTCGGCTGTGCCGCAGGCCAGGGCACAGAACAATAGCCCAGGCTGACTTCTTGACAAAATAAACCACTCAGTCTTCATTTTTCAAATTCCTGCTCAGATATAACCCTGTGTCCCTTTCTAAACTCGGGGATTTGTTCGCACTTCCTTTTCAGTCGGCCGCTAGGACGGATAAAGTAGATGGAGCTCGGCTCTGCACGATGGGGAAACAAAGGGAAATCTCAAGAAAATCAAGTTGAAATTTGAAAAAAAAAAAATGAAACATCCTTTGTACAAAGTTGTTTGCAAAAACCTACCTGGGCCTCTCCCCTGCCTCCCTGTCCAGCTTGTTGCTCCAGCGTAGCTGCGGCTCTGCTGGGGACAAGGCCACGTGCCTGAGTGACAGGGCTGTATTCGGAGCGTTGTCTCCCAGTTGGAAGGAAATGTGGTCAGCAGGTGCGCTCCTGGTGTAGACACTGTGTCCGGACTTAGTTGGAAAACCTAAAATGTCCAAAGCCTTGGGCTCATTTTGAGAGCCCATCCCCAGTACCACGAAACGTAGGACTGGCCAGGTAAGAAAAACACCAAAGCCTCCTTGCAAAAGGAGAGAGAAGAATTCTCCGTTCACTCTCTGATTCATTTGTTTTTAACATGCATGCTTTCTGCAAGTGACTGGAAAAGCCAGTACGATAGCCCCACTTTAGACAGTAGGGAAGACTAGGAGACAGGGCTGTGCTGAACAGAAATAAATGATTTTCCAAGGTTAATGCCCGGAAAGGTCCAGGGCCTCCCGAATTCCACTCCAATGCTCTTTAGTCACCAGGCCATTCGCCTTGTCAAATGTGTGGCTGGGTTTCATCTCTGCACTGATGACAGTGCAGGCCGTGGCATCTATTAATCTTCACCGCAGTCCTCATGAACTAGTTAAGCATGAAGGGTGACAGCCCCGAGCCCTAGGGGCCTCGACAACTGCAGGTCCTAGGGGCATTGTGATTCTGGGATCTCGAGAGTAGGAAATAACTCGCGCTATTTTGCTGGCGTCCTGGTCACTGGAGGCTGGGCGGCCTGTCTCAGCTGTAAGGACTGGTCGTTAACTGTCAGGCGCTGGCGTTGTAGCCTCTGTCAACAACCCTAAGCAGTTGGGGCAGGGGCAGGGGCATGATCCGAAAGTGAGAGGGGCTTGGCGGGGGAAACGCACCCTGGCCACCTGGAGCACGGGGAGCACACCGATCAGAACTCAGCTGGTTCTGCCAGATCTCATATCACCCCCTTGCTTATTGATGAGTGAGAGCGGCTCCATTCCATCTGTTGAATGGAAGCCTGGGTCATTTTCATTCTGAAGTCACACAGAATGACACATCCCCTGTCTTTCTGTACATCTTAGTCAACATGCCACTCCAGTGACACGCATAAATCAGGCGTCTCCGGGCAGCACGCCCTCCGAGCCCATGTTCCAAATGTGGGGCAGTGTCCAGCCCTGCCCGACCTGCCAAGCGTTCCCACGGATGTCCATGGGATTTTCAAGCAAGTGCGTTGTGAGTGGATGAATACCAAGTGGTGCTCCTTACCTTTAAAAATGAAATTTACAAGTCCAGCCTAGGGATTTATTTCCCACCTCCTTAGTCCCCTCCCCTCCTTAAATGATAAGAAACAACTGGAACAAGACTCTGGGGTGTCATGCTGTCAAAAAAATTCTTAATGAAATTAAAACCCTCACACTCTCACTGATGCTATTTCAGGCTGTGGCGCTCGGTGCTGCAGGTGTGCGACTCTCTCCACGTCTGCCGGCCTAGTGGCTCCATGTCTGAAGAGCTGCTGCATGTCAGCTATCTGCCCCAGGGAATATGGGTGGAATATTTTATACCTGAAGTGGCCTTATTTTCAGGCAATGGCAGAGCATGAAACGCAACTCCACTGTGTGTGCAAGAAGAGATGCCGCTCGAAAACAAGGCAGAGAAACGGTGGATGGAGCCAGTGGGAAACCGCCGTCAGAATATAAAAGCACGTCCAGTCATCTACATTTCTAATTCTGAAATTGTGGAGGGGCCTCCCTGAAAACCACAATCTCTTTATTTTCCTTAAACAACCCTTTGTCGATCTGATGTGATGAGCACCTGCTTCCAGGGGAGAAGATGCCATCGTTCTGAAAACCATATATTCAGGAGGAGGCAGAAAGTCACAAAGCCACCAGCACTCGTTAGGAATTGGGAGTTGGTTCCCAAAGCCTCTTCCCTTGGAAAAAAGTATATTTAAAAGAAAAATTGAGGAAATGATGCTTTCTCTAAATTGTTATGCAGTCATTCCTAAATTTCTCTTATTTTTTGTGTATTGGAGTTTTTCTTTTAGATAAGGGTTTTCTCTACACCAAAGGCAAATAATTTTTTTTAAAAAAAATGTAAATTGTGCCTCAAACCATAAGCCTTCTTCATATGCAAGAATCCACCAAATTCCTTACTCCACCCATAACACAAATGTCAAGTCCGGTCCATTTATAATGAAAATTCTCGGAGTGGAACTTACTGCCCAGCTTATCCGCTCCCTCTTCCCTGTCATGTCCCCAAATAGTATTAAAATGCATGTGCAGAGAGGCACCGGTGGCTTTTAGAACCATCCCTTTATTTTCTGCTTAAATGTGTTTGCTAAATGTCACAGTGCTGAGGATGTTCGGTGCCGGAGTTCAGGAACACTCAGAAATGTCTTATTAATTCCTCATAACGCATTGACAGGCGCTGCTCAAAAACAAAGCCCCAAGAAGAAAGCCGTGGTGAGTCGGGGCTGCACGTGGCCCATCCCTGCCACGGCAACTGGAAGCTCACTCCTAAACAGGAAACGCACTTTTTACTCTGCGTTTTTATTTTTTGGTTTTGGGTTTTTTTTTTTTTGTTTTTTTTTTTTTCAGTGTTCAGCTACGTGAGTCACATTCCTGGCACTTGGCACTTTGTTTTAATTGAACACATACTATTAAACCCAAACTGAGGTTCTGAGTCTCTCAATTACCTGCAATTTTTGTCTTTAAAAGGAAAAAAAAAAAAAAAGCCAAGGAGTCACCGCTGCCCATATTTATTGGGAACCATCTGTTACGCCTCTAATTAAAACCCACTTGTAATGAGCTTGTTAGTGCACAAAATGTGTCAGGTATAGGATATTATTCATGAAGCAGTTGTTTTGGTGCTGAATGATGCCTTAAAATCCTATTAGCTTAACAAAGTAATGTATTAGTATTTTGACCCAATATACAAGAGACTTCAGAATGACCTGGCACTCGGCTCGTTTTAATATTCTTTTTCTCAAATATGTTGCTATTTCTGCCTAATGTATAGTCAGATGGCCTCTTATAATTGCAGGATCAAATCTTTGCCTCAATTTTCAACTGCAGGTGATTTCGAATGATTAAAGATGCTCAACAGGGAATAAACAAAAATGCTTACATGCAATTATTTTTAATTAGTATTTGGCTATAAAGTGTGTGCCTTCGTAAAAAAGTCTGTTATTCACATAAACATCTGTTACCATACACACAAGGAAACACACTGTAAGTCTGTCATCACATCACCAAACAGAAACGCGGAGGGAGGCGGGCCAGCAAAGCCAGCACTTGGAGCTCTCGAACAAAAGATGTGAGTCTAACTGCCAAAACAGACGCTAAGCCACACCTTTCAATTAACAGCACTCACAATCAAAGGAAGAGCGGTCACCAACGGAACTACACTTGAAAATGTTAAAATAGATGGAATTATTCTTTGAAAACAATAGAATCTCTGAGCATGAGACAATTTCGAATTCTTTTACTAATTTTGCACCCGTGCCCGTAATCAGACCATTTCCTGTTTGCACGCTCTGTGCCGGCTGCTAATTTTCCAGTTTCTCCACACTCTTATTTTTGTTCATTAATACATCCAAACTTCATGAAATGCAGCGGCTCGAATCCCAAGTGCCGAATATTAGCCTTGTTTCACGAATGCCTCCAGCAAGGGGGAAAAAATATATATTTTAAGTGAGCCTGTCCCCACCAAGCGCAGGGAGAGAGATGCAGGGAGATAAATTAATACGGCCGTAATTGATAGGTGGAGATAAGGCTGCTCTGTGGAATACTGAGAGGAGAATGAAGGGGAGGGGTGAGAATACCTCGCCCATGAATTACTGAATCACTGGGAATTTCCAGGCTCCAGTCGGCGAAGCTCTTGGAAACACGCGGCTCCGGCTCCGCATCACCCCCAGCAGCCCGAGTTAACACATTCTGTTCGCAGCCGCAAAGCCACAGCTTTTATTAAACGCACATTTCACGTGCCAGAGGAACTTATCTTTATTTGCGTGAAAATGCAAACAATAATTTAATTGAATCACACAAATCATCGTCTATACTGTTGCTGCCCCTCGGTCGTCTGTGCTCAAATTAGGCAGAAATCATGACCCCCGGCTGGGGCCCCTCGGGACCAATAAGCAGTTGTTACAGGAATGTCCCCTGCACCGGGTTCCCGCTCGCCCCTTGCAAGGTGACGTTCTCCCGCCTCACCTGGGCCCAGCAGCCCTGCGGGGTGTCGTGTTGGAGATTCCTGTGGGTCTGCCCTGGCAATGTCAGAGGACGCAGCAGAAGGGGAGTTGGCAAATGGGCAGAAGCCCACTCTTGCGCATCTGGGCCTCAGTAATTCTAACTGTCCAAGTGCAACTCTGAGTCCAAAGACAGAGACGGAGGAGCCCAGAGGGAGGACCGATCCCAGCGATGCCGCACCCTCCACGCCCCCCACCACCCTTCCAGTGGCTGCCAGCGCCTCAGCTCCCAGCAGAAGCCAAGCCCAGAGACTGGCCCATCTGGGAGGCCGATATTAATCTGCAGCCACGATGCTTTTAAAACCCGGCCGCCTGGCAGCCAAAGCCAGGTTCACTCAAGGGCAAGCAGCACAATCATTAGCAGCCGTGTAATTTAAAAATATAACCAAGAACAACTGAAAGGAAGAAATATACTGTGGGACTAAATCTATTGATCAAGAGCTCCCCAAAGACAGGCCGTAAATAAAATGGCACAATGACCAGAAAAGGCCGGTTTTACATTAAGAAGCAGCAAATTCATTGCCGGGGTGAGCCGGGGAGCCAGGCCCGGTGCTCACACATCCTTGCAGGCAGGGAGGTGAAAGATGACCCCATCCCTCATGAGGGAGACACACCGGGCGAGAGCCAGGCTGCCCTTGGCTAAGCGCCCATCTCTCATCCGGGGAATCCTCATTTTTCAATCACGCCCACTCGCAGGGCTTCGTTTGGCTTCCCCCAGACGTCACTCCCTGGCGTCCTCTCTCCATTAGAGAGGTACCTTTAACTATTTGCTGTCCTGGCCACGGGCCTCCCCCTGGTCTTGCGCCCAGAGTTCAAGGAAGGCCGTCTTCCACCTTGCAGGATGCCCGCCGAGGGGCAAGCACACAGTCCAGGACCAACCACCTCTCCACTGCCACCTCCTGATGGACAGAACGTGGCCCCGCAGGATGGATGATGGACAGTGCACCGCTCGCCGCCCCACGGTCGGCCGGGCCACCTGGGACCGCTCTGCCGTTGCTTATCTTGGTGGTAGAATCACAACACCTTTGTTGGTTGAAGGGCTGATCCTGGATCGAATTTTGAAAAGCAAAGTTTCTATTCATAGGTAGAGCATGTTGAAAACGAAACAACAAATAACATGAATACCAAGATTAATCCGAGATAAATCCTGTGATATCCTGTGCCCAACCAGTATTGCATCCATCGCTGATCTAGAAAGTTCCTGGTATTATTCCCAGCTGGGCTGGACCAGGGTGAAGAGAGAGAGGCACTCACCTTGGGCACAGAATTTCAGAGGGTGCCAAAAAATGCAATAATCAATATATAATATTTTTAAAAATCAAATTTCATGCAAGTTATTCAACAACTGTGCTCTGTCAACCCCTGCTGGGCCCTGAGGCAAGACGAAACATCAATGATACTGCTTCTGGATATAGGAAAAATTGTTTAAATTTTATTATTATTATTTTTAATCCCTAGACAGCGAGCTTCAGGAAAAATTTTGATATTTGATTCCTGGTGGCTTTTTTTGCATTAATTTTGTTTTCTTGATATTGTATTAAAGTATCATAAATTTTGATTGCTGAGTTTTTAAGAAAATTTTTTTAAGTTTTTTTAAAACTTTGCCCCCAAGAGAAGGGCCTCACTCCCCTCATGCACCATCCTCGTCTGAGCCCTGGAAGACGGCATATCTGCTCAGCGCAAGTTGGACCGGTAGAAAAGAGCTCATCTTAACTCCTGAGACAGGTGTGTTACTCAGACGTTTCTCAATAGTTGCATCTGTTTTGGTTCTTTTGCAAGCACCTTATACTTTTGAAGACTGTACAAAGTTTTACCAACTACAACAGCCACCAAAAATGTTTTCCTCATTTTACTAAAACATGAAATGTCTGCTCTTTGCCCAGGAATGTGGGATCTTAGGTTATAGTGAAATCAGTTCTGTACTGGTTATTTGCTAATGTTTATCCTTACTATGTTAATTTTGTCTGCGCACAGATCACTCAAGAGAATACAGCCAGTGTAACATTAATCGGCATTAAGGTGTCTGTTGGCATGTGCGGCACCCAAACAGGCAGATCCTTTGATTTTATGGCAATTATTTCCCTGTCAGCAGAGCTTGGCTGCGTGATGTGTAGGCAAGGCCTCTAGACAGTCCAGGGAACTGGTGTCTGGCCCCCTTTTGTTCACCTGTCAGTGGACCTCAGGCCATGCATCCCACCTGCCTACACCCACCTCTTCTTAGTCCTCCTCCGGCCACGCCTGCACCCTCCAGTGGTGCACAGGCCTTGACCACCTTGGGCTGTCCTCGGTGACAGCATCTCCTTCAGTCTCAGGGTGCCCAAGAGAAGCTGCTTGGTGCCCATGCAACCACCCCCAAGAGAATGGGGGGATCGCACTCTCAGGACCGCCTTTGACCAGCGGGGGCCAGAAGCCAATGAAGAAAAGCGCCTCCTTGGTTCCCCGAAGGACTGCTCTGAGATGCTTTCCATAAGCACTTGAAGGGTCCTGGCAGGATCAAGCCTCGGGTGCCGCAGGGGTGGCAGCACCACCGTGCATCCCTGCGTGTGTGCCCTCCTCTCTCCTCGAACTTCCCTGCCCCTCTCTCACTCCCTGGATCTCTGCCCGGATACTCCATGGGGGCTGTAACAGTGAGAACATTTCCTGGCCAATTTCTTCATGGGTTGCTAGAGCTGAATATGTGATCACATACACTCATATGTTTTCTTAACCTATGAACTCTACAAATACAGTGTTGTTCATTCTCGTAATCTGCACTTTTTTCATCAGTGATTTCATTATTATAGAATTCCAATGACTGTTGACATCACTTGAACAAAACGTTTTATTGCACCACACAACTTGCCTTGTATATAATGCACATCTTTTAGGTCATGCATAATCTTGGCTAAACCTAAGCTAGAGTGAAGTTGTTTTCTCTGAATTTGAATTTTCTGTTGAGTCATTTGTGTATGAAGCTTCTGGGTTTTGTTCTCCCTTCCCCAATACTGATAATATCATATTGGCCACTTTTTACTGATCACTGCCCTTTAAGTGGTTCAATTGTTGATCCTCTGGTTAAATTACAAGTTTGTCTCTCTGTATGTTTCATCTTTGAATTCCTTCAGAGCCCCTCCAATAATACCTGGTAATACTTAATACTCAGTAAATATCAACTGATGGATTTATTATGAATAAGCAAATGAAAAATTATGAAGAGCAAAATTCAAAGTCAGAGACAAGACTAGAGTCATAAGGCTGGGTTTTAATAAATCAGTATGGATCATAGACACTCTTAACTAAAACAGGACAATGAATTAGAAAATATTCACTAAATATTTTAGGAGCTCATAAGAAGAAAATAAATCATTAGGTGTTTTCAACAGTTGAGAGAACGGAATAAATTTGTATCCAAGTTATCTGAATAACATTCGAAATATGCAATCAAATCTTACCAGGTACTTAAAAATACAGTCATGTTCTTAAGGTATACTTTTATTTCTCCCATTTTGCAATTCAAAACAATGTCTGAGCACTTTCTACCTAACAGCCTCAGTATCTAGATGCTTTCTTCTATTTTCTTTTCTATTCTCCTAAACAGGGTACAGCAGGTGACAGTTTACTACACCTGCTCTGCATCCTTGAGCCTTCACCTAAGTGTCCCTTTGTTTTTCCATTGGCCCCTTCTATAAGGATTCCTTCACCCCTGCCACAGAGGGCCATGAGACCTGAGTCAGCGCACCCCCTACCCCCAGCCCCAGCTGTGGTTCATTCATGGAAACATTTCAGAAGCCAGCCAATGAAAGGCTTCCCTGAAAGCTGACACACGGATACTGAGACCACTCCTTGCTTTTCTCTGTCTTCTCCTGGCATCAAAGCCCTACAGGCCACCCAGGGGAGTCTGGAGCTGCCGTGGGTCTGCACAAGCCCTGGAGAAGGAGCTTCGTGCAGAATGGAGCCAAGCGGGCAGCAGCCTAGGAAAGACAGGCAGAGAGAGACAAAGAAGACCTACTATATTCTTTGACCCCTAGATCCAGCTGTGTAGAGCTGGGATCTTCAATGTCATGAACCAACTAATGTCTTTGGACTCCAGTTGAGTTTCTGTCACTTGCCACAAATGAGACCAATACATTTGGACATCGCTTCTAGGAGGAATACACTGTCCACGGTTAGGGTCACAGACATCCACAGCCTATGTAATATGACATTTGACCTCATATTGCTGTTTATAAACACATCCGTTCTTCAAAGTCTCCTGATGCTAAATATTTTATTTCTTTTTATGACTTTTTAATTTCCCATCAAAGAGCACCTTTCTTCTGCTTCCTTAAACAAGTTTATACAAGCAGGTTCTGCTTGGGGAAGCTGGGCACGGAAAAAGGCTTAAGGCTTGATTGGTAGTCAGTATAGATTTGTTTTCTTTACAGAGTTCATTGAAATAAAAACTACATCCTGCAACTAAATCTAAAGGAAGTCTCACCCATAAAAATTAAAACTTAGTAAAATTCTTCAGTAATAATCTAAAGAATAAGATATAAGTGAAAAAAATTTTTCAAGTTCAGTAACTACATATACTTTTTGCTTCAAACGATTTTAAGAAAGAAGAGGAGAAGCATCTTGGACAATCTTGATGGAACTGACCAGTTTCACCAGAAGCGAAGCCACATCGTGGGGCTGAGCAAGCTCCTAAGACTACGAAGATACATCTTTAAAGACAGAGAGAGACGTGGATTTTAATCTGACTTTTAAATTAATCTGCTTATTCATTCAACCAGAATTATTCCATGTCATTTATATACCCTCACCACCCAGAAGCTGTAGATCTAATGAAGAAAAAACAGTCCTGTTCCCTGTCCTTGTAGAGCCTGCAATCTAGTGGGGAGCAGAGAAAAAAACAAAAAGCAAGTAAATACTATGTATAAATTAAGTGCAGCTCAGAGGAGAAAGGCAGAATGTTTTTAGAGAAGAATGAGGCCACCTACTTCACGTGCAGTGGGTGGCGATTGTCCGCCCCATTATTGCTTTCCCGGGGCGACATTCCTTCTCTGAATATTTGTCCTCCCAAAGTTGAGCGTATCTAAAAACCAAACTGTAAACATGGCCAGGTTTGAATACAAATAGACACAGTGGGGCATTATAAACCCTCGTGGTCCATCATGAATTAGTCATCAGGGGTTGCACAGGAGACGTTCTCCTAAGTGGGGAGAGGCTTTGAAACCAACACAGTACATACCTGGAGGCTTCTTCAAATCCCAGGACTGTCATTTACTATTTGTGTGGCCTTTGACAAGTGACCCATCTTGCCTGTGTCCCCATCCGTAAAAATGGGTGTTATGCCAAGGGTGGCCACCTGGAAGGGCTGCTGCAAGGATGGAATGCGAGAGCTCACGAAGGGGGCTCAGCTCAGGGCCTGGGCTGCTGCCGGCTCTGCGGGAACAGAGCTTCCTTGGAAGTGCTGGGCTGCAGGAGGAGTCTCCTAACGAGTCAGGACCAGAAAACAGCACAAGATTTGCACAAACTGGAATGGTGAGGTCCTTCCTCTAGTCCCAGGCTCCTGGAAAGCGTCGCCTTGCCAAAGAGCTGGTGGAGAAGAGCAGCTCCCAGCCCTCAGCCAGCCCGGCGGTGCTTCCCCCCGCCTGTCGCGCCCTTGCCTCTTAGCGCCTGCTTTCAAGGTCATCTCCTAACACTGGCTGCGCCCACCCAATCAATAGGAGCAACATCACACTCTTTCCTTAAAAAGGAAAAAAAAAAACACAAAGCCACTTTCGTTAAAGCCTCATCATCCTATACCTTCTCCGGGAGCCCACAGCGGCCGCTCGAGTCCAGATGCGCTAAATTGTCAGGGCCACGGCAGGGTCGAAACGGGCTCTGATGCTCGCTAGCACGTGCGCAGAATGGGATTGTGGCATGCTCTGCTGATGAAAAGTCGTCATTAAAGAACCTACATGCGTTGGTAGATGTTATCACTGACAATTCTAGAGACATTTTCTCCATATATTAAAGAATGTGGTGAGAAGAAAATATAATTTCTATTTAAAGCAAACACGGCCTGCCCAACTTCTGACTTCTAGGGCTTGGCAAAATTCATGTATAGGGCTAGAGGGTCCTACTGGTTAGAAAAAGACTGTATTAGGCCTTTTGGTTGAGAGAGATGAGGCCACAGGATCTGGTCAGGAACCAGAGTCTAACCCTAACCCTGACAGAACGAGCTGGTCTGTTCTGCCAACTCCAGCAGCAGCAGGTAGGGCATGGCCGAGCCCTGGGGAGAAAGGGGCTGTAGAAAGGAGAAGACAGGTCACAGGAGGAGGCTGCAGTAAGCTAGAGAAGGCCAATGACAGGCGTCAAACAGTGCCTGTGGGGAGTTCCTTGGTGGGGGGAGTGTGGGTGGATCCTTAGAACAATAAGGGCTAAGCGCCTGCAGGAATCGCACTGTATGCTATGGTGACTTACACTCTCTGTTTCCACCAAACCTTCGGTAGAGCTGGCTACACACCATGGTCTTGGGCTTGAACTCTGGGGCAGTGAAGGATGGGGGAGCTATTCAGTGGTGCGGTGCAGGCTGTGGGAACGGGCCTCGCTCAAGAACTCAGGGGAAGTGGAGTCAGAGCAAGGGGTGGCCTGCAGTACCATAAATGCCCAAGAACCCTTAGGGTCTGGGTAGAGTGACAATTATCCAGTGTACTCGGGATAGGAGATCCAGTCTTTTTTATTGTAAATATTAAATGACAGAATAACCCCAGAAGTTTGAAATACTGGAGACACCCAAGTGACAGTTACATAAATTATGTAAGTTACATGCATACATCAGACTTCCTGTTTTCTGACATTTCTATGATAAAAGGAAGTTGGTCGTGTCTGGCGTTAACTTTGTTGTATACAGATGTTTTGTGGGAAGTCCGCTCTGTGTGCCTTTCCACATGTCAGAAATGAAAAGGAAGTTATTTATAACACCTTGGCCCGACGAAGAACATGAAGAATGAACAGTTTCCCTCCCTTTCTCCCTCTTTGCAGCTGCCCTCACGCATCTGTTTGCCGAGACCCTTCATCTACCGTGGGACTCGTGTACCCACCACGGAGGGCGAGTGGTTCCTGAAGCAAGAACGACTTCCTGGCCTGCCCCGCGGTTAAGCCACGCCATTCATAGAGAAACGCTTCTGCCCTCAATGAGAAGGAATCAGAGTGAGGCTTGACCCACTTTCTGAAAGACAGATTCACCTGCTCCCAGGTTATCCAAAGAATTCAATTTCTGAAGCACCTAATGTTTAGGTCCCACTAGGAGGAACCCTAGGCACACCTGTACATATGGTCACATCTTTGTGGAAGAACATGGAACTTTTCCTGGCATAAGAAAGGTGCTAAAATGCAGTGAACCTGAGATGGCATATCTGGAAAAACAGAGTCGCTCAAGGAAAGCTTTTTATTCTCTAAGTGAAGGTGTGTTTTTCAGGGTGTTTTAAGAGTAGCTGTCAGAGCAGGTGCTGAGGATTCCCCACCACCCAGGCAGACATGGGCACAGGCAAGACCACATACGGACCCGGTCCCTTTGACACTAGTTGACCCCCTGATGAAAGGAACAGTCTCCAATGTTTTAGGAAAATAGTTGTACATTCTACAAGTTCTCCAAGTCTTGGAAACTCCCAAAGAAAGAATTATCTAAACCAATGAGAGCATTTGGCCCAAACCACATTACTAACTAGTCCTAAAAAGAAAATGTAAAATAAAACAGCTTAGGTCAGAACTGTCAGTAAATTTAAGATTCAATTTTGATGGCCCAGGGTCCTCTAGATAAGAAAATAGGAAAATGAAGCCAATTGAGGACAAATGGAAATTTCACTTTACCAAAGGAGACACTGATAATAAATAGAAATATTGGCTGGGCATGGTGGCTCACGTCTGTAGTCCTAGCACTCTGGGAGGCTGAGGCAGGAGGATCACTTGAGGTCAGGAGTTCGAGACCAGCCTGAGCAAGAGTGAGACCCCATCTCTACT